>PVIY010042836.1:0-20702 GCA_004026745.1 Myrmecophaga tridactyla | reverse complement strand
CATAAGCAACTAAAGAAAAAATAGATAAATGGGAACTCCTCAAAATCAAATGCTTCTGTGCCTCAAAAGACTTTGTCAAGAACGTGAAGAGGCAGCCAAATCAATGGGAGAAAATACTTGGAAATCGTGTATCAGATAAAGGTTTGATATCCTGTATACATAAAGAAATTATATCAGGGGTATTCAACAACAGAAGAACAAGCAACCCAATTATAAAATGGGTTAAATATATGAATGGACATGTTTTTGAAGAGCAAATACAGATGGCTCAAAAGCACATGAAGAGATGTTCATTGTCATTTGCTATAAGGGAAATGCATATCAAGACTACAAAGAGATACCACCTCACACCTATAAGAATGGCTGCTATTAAACAAACAGTAAACTACAAATGTTGAAGAGAATGTGGAGACATTGGGACACTATGCACTGCTGGTGAGAATGCATAATGGTTTAGCTCCTGTGTAAGATAGTTTGGTGATTCCTTAGAAAACTAAATATTGAGTTGCCCTATGACCCGGCAATACCACTACTTGGTATATACCCAGAAGAACTGAAAGCAGTGACACAAACAGACATTTCACACCGATGTTCACAGCAGCATTATTCACAATTGCCAAAAGTTGGAAACAATCCAAGTTCCCATCAACAGATTAGTGGATAAACAAAATACGGTATATACATATGATGGAATATTATACAGCAGTAAGATAAAATGAGGTCCTGAAGCATATGGACCTTGAGGACATAATGCTGAGTAAAATAAGCCAGACACAAAAGGTACTGTATGACTTTGCTGTTATGACCTTGGTAAAGGTATAATCTGAGGCTTATAATATAGTATATAGGGACCAAGAGATATATAGACAGTAAATAGTTAGCTAATGAGTTTGAACTTAAAAGTAAATGAATAGACAGGAGTGAAGGCAGTTCATCAGTGGGTCCATATGTAATAGTGCCATATTGAAGGTGAACATGATTGAAAGGGGTTAGATAGAGTCATGTATCCCATTGATTAACATTGCAAATATAAATAAGTCCTTTCATGAACTACTTCAAAGGTTTGAATCTTGTACAAAGAATAAATAATAGAGGGTTATAAGGGGAAAACTACTATTACATGCTATGGTCTGTATTTAATAGGAAGACATCAACAGTACCACAGCAATACTAGGGTAAATAATTGGGGGGAAAGGACGAGAGTTAAATGGAGGTTTGGATTTCCTATTTGGTGAGGGTATGTTAATTGGTAATTTTTCTCTTTGGAGCATTTAAAATTGTGTAAAATTGAGAGTGTTGATGATCGCACAACTAAGTGAAGATGATGTGAGACATGGACTGTTGACTGTGGACATTATACATGATGTCCAATGGAGGCAGGTGGCTGAAGGATACATTGGCTGAGAAGTAGAAAGATGAACTGTGGTGTATACATATGATATAATATTGTGTGGCTACAGAAAGGAACGTAGTCATGAGGCATACAACAAGGTGAATGAAACTTGGGGATATTATGTGGTGCAAAATAAGCCATAAACAAAAGAACAAATATTGTATGGTCTTTTTTAGAAAATACTTAGAAGAAAATTGGAGCCTAGATTGTAAACTCTTATAGCAGTCACATTTAGTCTGGAGCTACAAATGTTATTTCTAGATCTTGAGATGCTGTGCTATATTTGTATAAACTGGTGTGGTAGTTAGGTTCAAGTGTCAACTTGGCCAGGTGATGATGCCCATTATGCTGTTGCTTGCGATTTCAATCATCAGCATGTGAAATTCATCTATGGCTGATTATATCTACAGTCGGCTAAGGGGAATGCCTTCCCCAATGAGTGACATTTAATTTAGTTAGCTGGAGGCATAAAAGGGAGAGGTTGCAGCAGCTCAGCAATACCTCATCTCAACGCTTGCAGCTCAGTTCAGATATTTGGAAATACAGAAAGGACTCACCCTAGGGGAAATCTGAAGAGGAGGCCCATAGCCATTGCCATGTACCTTCCCATGTGACAGAGAAACTCAGATGAAAGCTAACTGCTTTTCCTCTGAAGAACTGTAAATATGTAACTAAATAAATCCCCCTTATAAAAGTCGGTCCATTTCTAGTGTATTGTATTCTGGCAACATTAGCAAACTAAAATACCTGGTAACCCCCTGGAACCTTGGCTTCCTGGGTGACACCTAAGACTTAGAACTGGATTTCTGCAGCTCTGAAAGTCAGCATTGTTACATACAACAACTGTTAAAGAAACTGGAAAAAAAGATTAGGCTTCAATTTGAGATAAGAACAAAGCCATCAGGTTGAGACTAGGGTAAATCAGCACACACGGGGTAAGGATGACATTGTTGGTATTTTAGAACTTCATGTACTATATGAGACCAAAAGAAGAGAGGCTTATGTTGTTCAAAACCTAAATTTTCTGTAGCACATAATCTAACTCAACCAGTCTGGATAGTTCATTTAAACAACCTAAACGCATGGAGCCCAGAATGGGAATGAGGGCTTGTAATTCTGTATAGCATAATATAATACATGGATATATCTCAGAGTATGTTGAGCAGATAATTAAAATGTATTGACAAAGTCTTTTGAGGGAGAAGAAAAAATATGGCACTATTAAGTTTTACCACCGGCGAAAGTTCTGATATTGTCTTAAACAATAGGGACTCCCAAGTCAATATGCCAAGCCCTTGAACTTGAGGCTTGCTCTTGTGAAACTTATTTCTGTAGTGGAGAAGCTAAGTCTACCTAAGAGTTACCTCCAGAAAACCTCTTTTGTTGCTCAGATGTGGTCTCTCTCTCTCTCTCTCTCTAAGCCCACCTCTGCAAGGAAGATCATTCTCCTGCTATGTGGGACATGACATCCAGGGGTGAAAGCCTCTCTGGCAACAAGGAAAATGACTCCCAGGGATGAGCTTGGCCCTGGCACCATGGGATCAACACCACCTTCCTGAACAAAGGGAAAAAAGAAGTGCACAAAATAAGGTATCGGTGGCTAAAAGAGTTCAAATAGAGTTGAGAAGTTATTCTAGAGGCTACTTTTAAATGCTAACCTCAGCTAGATATTGCTAAATACCACGATTTACCAAACTTCAACAAAAACTATTCCCATCAACCCTAAAGAACAGCTAGATATTTATTTGAGATTCTACAAAAATTTCACACACTAAGATTACTTTCTGGAATCCTACAACCTCCAGATGGGTTCCTAGGCCAGATAAGTCCTGAAATCCAGAGAAACCAGCCTCTCCAAGAACATCAACTATTTCCATTCCCCTGTCCCATATTATCAACACCACTTTCCAACATGAAAAATTTAGAATGGGCATAGGCCAAAAACCCCTAAAGATTGGGTGAAAGATCAAAGTAGAAGGAGGAATTCTAACAGAGAAGATAACATTTAACAAATGAGTATGACTGCTAGATCATTCTACTGATATTTCTTTCAGTCTCCAATGTCTTAGAGCAGCTAGAAGGAAAAACCTAAAATTATGGAACTGTAACCATACCAAACTCTGAAATCTGTTCTATAATAATCTGTTACAATGTACTCTGAAATGTATTGCTTTTGTGTAAGGAATCCTTGTGGGAATGTGACCTGCCCAAAGTTATCTAGTGATCTCTCTCTTGAAAAGGGGGTGGAAAATTTTCCAAAAAGGACCAAATTTTAGGCTTTGTGAACCACAAGACCTGTATCGCAGCTACTTGACCCCGCCGTTATAGCGAGAAACAGCCATAGACAATGCAAAAATGAATAAACATGGCTGGTTTCCAATAAAACTTTATTTACAAAAACAGGGAGCAGACAGGATTTGGCCCCCAAGTTATTGTTCACCAGCCCCTGGGCAAGAACCAATGCTAGAGACCAACTTCCTGGTTAAGGTGTCCATTTGCATTTGTCAGATGACTCTCACACTCCCTGGCTTATCTTGCTATTAATAATAAAACAAAACACAGAAAGAAAACTCATTCCTTCCAACGTTTCTCTTATGGCTTCACAAATGGTAAGGGAACATCATCATATGACTGTTCACTTGGTCTTCAACAACCCAGCCCTCCATGAGCAGCAATTATATAGTCATGGAGTAAATGCTTGCCAGGCATGGGCAGACAAAGCTTCCCATGAAGTCTGGAAGCACAGTTGGATTGAGGCAGTCTCAGGAAACATGGAGAGGGTGGGTCCCACACTGGAGGCACTTCCAGTCACCGCAGGCACCACTAACACATCCAATCCATTGGTAAACCACTTCTCAGTGCCTTCACCACCGCCACCCTCTCCCACTCCTAGATGACTGCCCAATCCATATTTGTTGAATGAATAAACAAAGATCAAGGGTGGGAGTGTAGGTTTTGCCACTATTACGTTCATACAGGTGTTAAAGTCTATACCCCACGCCCCCACCCAGGTCTAGGCTTGCAAGATCCTTGACCTATTTTAGAGAATTATGAGGTCACTGAGTAGAAGGAATAAACTGAATGCCAGAATGGCCAGCTGGGTGGACACTGGGCTGGGCCATTTAGATCCCCTTAGGAATGAAGCACTTTTAGCCCAGCTGCTGGGAGTGCTGCAGACCAACAGCCCTTGGCAGGACACCCTACAGTGGGTGTCCCCTTCTCTGGGGGCACAAAGGCTAAGCCTCCCTTCACCCCAACTCAGAATGACGCTGGAGCATCATCTCAAATTCAGAGCTCCCGAAGGGATGGGCTGAGGCCCTCATTAGGGCTGTCTCACCGAGCAACTTCTCCCTCATCCAGTCCTACCTCCTTCTCTTTCCACCCACAGGCATTGATCTCCACAACACTCCCTGATAAACCACCTGCCCATCTATCTCTGCCTCAGATTCTGACTTCCAGGTCATCTAATTTGCAACACTGGCAAACAGGGTAATGTTTATCTTACAGGATGGATTTATTTTTAAGCTCTAGATTGGAAGTCTGCAAATTACAGCCTATCGGCCAAATCCAGCCCACCACCTGTTCTATAAATAAAGTTTTATTGGAACACAGCCATGCTCCTTTATTTATGCACTGTCTAGGCTGCTTTCACACTACAACAACAGAGCTGAGTAGCTACTATAGAGATTGTATGGCCTGCAGAGCCTATCATATTTCCTCTTTGACCCTTAATGGAAAAAGTTTGCCAACCTCAGCCCTAGATCATTAAAGAAAAATCACAGTCACAAAATAAGCCTTCTTCAAACGGCTTCTGGTCCCTCTAAGAAGCAGCCCTCATGGAACTGAAAGAGCTGGGTCTTATGTAGAGTTCTCCCTGCAAATGGCTGACATGTATACAGATAGTCTCTTCTTTTCCCTTGAGTGGTAGGTGCTTTTTTGGTGAAATAAGCCTCACTCCCTACTAATGTATCAGCACACACCCTAGAAATACTTGTAGCCATTTGGCAGGGATTTCTTCCTCTCATGTCATTCAGGTCTTTGTCTACTGGTGATATTAAATTCCACAGGGGTCTTCTCTGACCAATACCACCAGAAGCCTGTGCCCTGGTGGGGGCCTCCAAGATATAAGATCCACCATGGAACATCATTGTCTGGGGCCCAGAGGTGTGGGCAAAAAGTGGGTTCATCAGTCCCTTCTCTAATAGCATCTAACGGAACTGGAAGCATCCACTATTTCCCTGTACCTGGATGGCTAAGGAATGGGGGAAGGCTTCAGATCCAGGCCACAAAGGCAAAACGAATTTGGCAATGATGTATTGAAGTCAATATTGTTTCAGGCATGCCCCACCCAGTGAGGACAGTCATTCAGATCGATATCTTATAACCCATGACAGGCAACAAAGAGCTGGATTTCAGGCTGGGAAGGATTTCTAAGCCAATACATTTTAGTTGCATCAAATGACATGCCTCATTACATTGTATTAGAAATTAATTGTGTATCTCAGTCTCCTAATGGATTCTACCAGGGTAACTAACCTCCAAGTACTGGGATACATCCGTGGTAGACTTCAAACCTCACCTGTGACAGTGACAGTGGAGATGGCTCCATCCTAACTGCCCAGCTTGGGGCTGACCTGGAGAAGCGACCAGGGCCCAGATACCTCAGGCTGTCCTCGGCTCTGGCACTTATTGGCTGTGTGGACTTGGGCAAGTCATTTAACCTTTCAGCTTCATTTGTCTCTTTTGCAGAATAGGGATACTACTAGTCTTTTTACAGAATGGTTTGGATGAGTCAACATAATGGCTACAATTGATACAGCCCAAGGTCCAGAAGCTAGGAAGTCCATACGTGTTGTGGTCACTGATGTGATGGTGATGCTGGTGACAATAATGTGACAATGATGAAGTTCTTCCTTACAATAGATGCAGATATCCGTACAGCGCACACCTAGCACAGTACTAGAGGATGCCTATTAAATGTTACGAAGATCAAACATATAGAGACTAAGGAGATAGGCAAAGAAGATGCCAACACCTAAACCCTCAGCCTCTGCAGAGAGGACAGGTACCCACTGTGGTTGGGATGCTATGTCCTAGTGGACACAGCCTGAATGCACCGCAGGTTTGAACTCTTTCTGGATGTATGGCCTGGAGGCCCATTCAAAAATACAATCTATAGGACTTTCCATTTGCAGACATAATGTCTAAAATTGCCTCGCCTCTGTGTGTAGACTCTCCCAGGATGGATGGATCACGAGGCTGAATGGCAGTAGCTGGCCTATGGAGGAGGCTATTCATGAGGTATTTGGGGATCCCTCAGATAAAAAGAATCAAGTTCAGTAATGATGAAGTCTGAAGACCACTAATTGCGTGTCAGCCACGGGAAGCTGTCAGGGATGCCTCAGAAAAGATTCCACTTATAGACAGGAAAATACAAACAGCTCCTGGGAGTTTTAATGAGCATGGCCACAGTCTGAAGACACTGCATTAAGGCTGAACAGCTTTGTCAAGACTGGAGGTCAGCAAGTTCAGCCTTGAAGCGTTTTGTAGAATGTGCGAGGACAGACTCTGGTAGTTGAGAGTCAGCAGTGAATTGTGCTTATAAATGTCATGCAAGGATTCTACCCCATGGATGTGAAGTGCTTTCCTGTCATCCCAAAAGAAATGCATTCCATTGCAAATTAGTTTCTGAGTGAGAGAGTGTGAGGAGCACAAGGATGTCTGTGTGATGGTGTGAGTGAGTGTGAGCGTGGGAGAGAGCGTGGGTGTGTGAATGTGCATCTGTGAACGTCCCAGGCAGGAGCCCAGAACCCAGGAGGTCGAGGTTCTCTAGCTCGGGACTTGGGGACCGAGGGCCCAGCAGCCGTGGACTCTTGTTCCTCACGGAGTCCACCTCCAGCAAACAGAGAAGAGATATTTTTAAGCTTGAAAGGATCTTCAGTAACACCAAACACCACCACTTCTCTGGCTACTTAGATGAGGAAATAAGCTCACAGAGTTAATATGGCTTGTTTGAGTTCGCTATGTAAGAAAATAGGGTGGGCCGCAACGACTCAGCAGGCAGAGTTCTCACGGGCCATGCCGGAGACCTGGGTTCAATTACCGGTGCCTGACCATGACAAAAAAGAAAAGAACAGATTAGTGACTCTCAAAAAGCTGGTCAGGGCTCCTCTGGGTCTCAGAATCTCTTCCCAAAGGGCAGAATGAGGTCCCATGACTCAGCAGCCCTGGCTCTCCACCCGTGCTGCCCGGGGTCTACTTTACTCTGAGGGAAGTCAGCTCCTGGGAAATAAAATTCACTTCCACTATTCACCTAAGAAAATCGGTTATGAGAGCAGTCCTTTCAAAGAGTCACAATAAAAAATCTCTGTGCCAAGGCCAAAAAGAACTGGTGGGATTTCCTCTACTCTCACTCCTCCCCTCTGAGATGAATACTTGTGATCTGGCTGTTGGTGCTTTTAAAGCTCCTTTGGCAACAACTACTATAAATCCAAATTATTCTTTCATGTCATGAGGTGTGGCCTGAGGACAAGGATGGCCTTTAATGTGAGGAGCAGACCACACTGCAGGTGGGACAAGTTGGCATCTTTGTCAATAAGGAAGTTGCAGAGCTTGGCTTGAGCGCTGTCTTCAAATACTAAAGGGATGCTGACAGCTACTTGCATTTTCCCTCTTGCCAATAAGTCTGTACGACTCAGAGGCATTTCAACAGTTTAATCAACCTAAAAACCATGTCAAAGTTGCTTTAAAAATCTCTCAGAGCATTCAATATACATACTCTTGTTAAAATTAATTACATCATTTAAAATGTCTATGCACATTATAGTTTAAAAATGTTTTACAGTCATTTTTATTAATTAATAGAGCTTTCATGGACAAAAGTTGTGCCATAAAATTATTATGCATATGCTGCATTTTCAGTTTTACTACTACTCTCTTTAAATATTTTTCCCAAGTGGAAACTCACTAATTCATAGACCAGAGTCTCTTACAGAAAGCAAAGCTGAAAATCGGAAGTTTACACAGAGAGGAAAGGAAATCTGGCCTCTGGCTCAGCCAGGTTTCCTTTCCCCTATCTCCTGAGAAAGGAAGCGTGTTCCCAGGGCAGCTGACTGGGAGCTCGGCCTGGCCCGGCAGGGACAGAAACACAACAAATCCCAGCCGGGTTACCTCAGAAGACACAGCCAGGGAAACGGAAAGGTGCTGCTGCTATTGCCATTTAGCATAGAGAATACCTGATCTTTCTCATCCTGATGGCAAGAGAATCTCGACAATCATTTGTAACATACCCAATTGTATATATAAAATATAATTATTATATATATACACAAACACATTCATGCATATATGCATGCACACTATTCAATAAATGTATCACAATGCTTATAACTGTATGTACATAATACACATATATATAGGTACATGTACCTATATATGTATGTATTTTATATGTAAATTTTACACACACACACACACACTCCACTATGGGGCTTTTAGGTTTGTAAAGCTGATCTATAAATACCAACTATTTGACTGAAAAGTAAAAAGCGCAGAATTCTGGACACTTCCAAAATATGCAGATGTTTGGCACCAGAGAGACAAAGCATGGCCTGCATTTTGCACTTCTCGTCGCATTCTGGAGTGATGCAGGCATAGTCTAAATCAACTTTACTTGAGTACTATACTTTCATGCTCCTTACACGTAGACAGGATCTACTGATGAGAACCAAAAGGCGGGTTTCTCGTAATCTACAGAGGTATCCTCTACAAAAAACTCTCTAAACCAGACACCAATAGCGAACTATTAATTGTCAACGTTGAGCAGAGCAGATGGAAGCAACCAGATGAGGAGCACCTCTTGGGGGAAGGGACATAGAAGAAACCCGTTTAGCGTCCACCTGTTTCCCCCACTTCCTGAGGTCCCGGGTCAGGGCCATGTGACCCTCTCCAGTGGGTCAGCGGTCACTCACCTGCCCCGTAACTCCAGCCAGGAACATGAATGGACAGTTGGCTGGCCTGGTCACTACTGCAGAAGCGGGTCGAGTGGCCTCTCCCTTCCCTTACATGGGTGACATGGTTGGGGCCCACCTCGGCAAATTCTCTATCTTCCAGGGGAGGTGAGCCCCTCCAGGGGCACGCGGCGTGCCCCAAACACACGTGCTCCAGGGAAGGACTTTGCTGCAAGAACCCTTCTGGCAAGCCCCGGGTCCAGCTCGGGGCTGGGAGAGGCCGGCTCCCCTCGGCGGGCCCCCGCCGCAGGCCGCTGCTGAGGGGCCGTCCCTTAGCCATGCCGTCGACTCCATCTGCTGTTAGTCTGCGTGAACTACAGCCCAGGTTGAGCGAGAGGACGGACCTGGGCCGTGGGGGGCTGGCAGCTCCAGGCCGCTCAACGGGGCCACAGGGGGACCTGTGCAAGTGGCAGACTGAGTTGGGGCACTGCTGAGACACGCGGAGGTGGACGCAGGAGCTGAAGACCAGCGGGCCGTGTCCCGACGGCGAGCTGCCCGGAGCAAGTCTGTCCTCCTTGTCTTCCAGGTTGGTGACCCAGTACTCGTGGCCCTGACACAGCCGTGCGTGGGCTTCCGGAACCTTCAGCCTCACCACAGAGCCGTTTCTGGAGAATTCTGTACAGACGAAGGCTCGGCGGTGCCCAAGTGGCTCGACCCCGCTGGCCGCCGCCGTGGGGTCCCCGAGCAGGGCGTCGCCCGCCCCGCATCTCGTGCACGGCAGGTCCCCCAGGGTCTCCCACACCAGGGCGCTGGGCGGGGGGCCCACCCGCCTGGCCGTAATGGTTATGGAAGCGAACCCTCTGCGGGCACCACCGTCCCGGGCGTCCTCTCGGGGCAGCGGTGCTGTCGCCGGCCCTCGGCCACCTGGGCAGGTCTGCGCCCCGGGGTCCGCAGGGAGCAGCGCAAACGCCCTGTGCACGTCCACGCTGCTGCAGTCAGCCAGGCTCTGCTTCCCAGGGTGCGCCCCGGGCCGGGCCACGGGCAACGCGGGCCCCTTTTCCCTTGATTTCGTCTCATCGATCAGCTGTGAAATGACTATGGACGAGATCATTTTTGTATTGTGCGAAGCCAGAGTCTCCTGCAAATGGAAAAAGACCCCAATTATTCCAGCCGTCCACTGTAAAACAGGCAGTCAGTTCTCTTTCCCCGGCCACCGGGATGCCAGAGAACCAGGGTCCCGACACTCTGCCTCTCCTGCCCAAGGTTTATTCTTACTGCACCTGCCACCCTCTCTGAGCTTCCAGAAGGCTGGAAACAGGACTGCTTGTGAAAAAGTGATGCACTTGGGGAAAAAGCCTGCCTGATGAACAAGGTTTCTCCGCTGGGTATCTAATCTTAGTTTATTTAATAATGTGTGTATCATTGGGACACATCAAATTTCAGTAATTGCCTCCACCAGGTCCAGGAGCACATGCTTGCAAGGTCCCGACCTGCTAGGGACATGGAGGCAGGATTCCGGGGGTGGATGGAACTCAGGGGCGTGCACCTGTGGGGGGAAGGAGCCAGCATTTCTGCATGACAACTGGAGTCCCTGAGAACCTTGGGCCCCAGCTCCCTCTTGCTGTCTGCACCTTTGCTGGTTTAGATGGATTTGCTCAGCCCCTGCTACTCGGCCTGGCACGCACCAAAGTTCAGGCAGAGGAAACATTGGAAATCAAACGCTGGAGCTTTTCAATCACCCTGACTCACGCTGACCGTAATCCTCAGGTGATGGCTCTCATCAGAAGGCCAAAGGTTCGGACCAAGACAGGGGTGGCTTTGCAGCATTTCAATGATTAGATGTAAAAGCACGAGTCTTGGTCCAGTATTGAGGTACTTTAATGCTTCCTAATCAGCAGACCACGTGTCCTAACGAAAATTACTGGAGCATCCAAAACAGTATACTATGATTTTTAATAAAGCACCTAACCAGATTGAGACTAGGATTCTCTTCTTTGTTGGTATTATATTTATGTGCAAAGCCTTCAGAAAACTGCACAGAAGATGCAATGATCTCCCAACATCTGGTGAGTGATCAGAGGGTCCTGAGCCCCGTTTTGACACTATTATATGAGCTTAGAGTGAATACATACACTGAATTCTACAGAGGGTGAAAAATCTGTAACTACTGAACGAACTCCCACTGCTGGCAAAGAATGTCTGTCTGGAGAGCCTGCTGGCGTGCTTGGTGCTCAGAAGTAAAGCCGTTCTCAGACTCCTCAGCGTGTGAGAGCACCTGGGACACTACAATTGCAGGAGCTACAGGGTCCCAGAGATTCTGATTCAGGTCTATGGGTCTGTAGGGGAAGGGAGAATTCAGGCATCTGCATCTTTAAAAAAAAAATTATTGTAAAAATGTATATAACATATGGGCGGGCCAAGGTGGCTCAGCAGGCAGAGTTCTTGCCTGCCATGCCGGAGACCCGAGTTCAATTCCCGATTCCTGCCCATGCAAAAAAGATTATACAATATTGATCCTTTCATGTCTGGCTTCTTTCTCTCAACACAGTTTTCA
The DNA here is from genome assembly GCA_004026745.1 of Myrmecophaga tridactyla. Lineage (NCBI taxonomy): Eukaryota > Metazoa > Chordata > Mammalia > Pilosa > Myrmecophagidae > Myrmecophaga > Myrmecophaga tridactyla. The sequence goes on along the minus strand of PVIY010042836.1, from coordinate 8,806 downwards.
TGCATGTCATAGCATATAACAGAACCTCACTCCTTTTTATAGTTGAATAATATTCCGTTGTGTATATACGCCACCTTTTGTTTATCCATTCACCTACTGGGCAGTAGGCTTGCTCCCACCTTCTCACTATTGTGAATGGTGCCACCATGCACATTGGGGTGCATCCATCTGTGTCCCTGTTTTCAATTCTTTGTGGTAATAGACCCAGGAGTGGAATCGCCAGGTCATATGGTAACTCCATTTTCAACTTGGTGAGGAACCACCAGGCAACTGCATTGTCCCTTCTGACCCAGCCTATCCTGGGAACACACTTGGGGACATACAGGAAGAGTCATGGGGGGGTGGTCTGCTCGAGAGGCTGCTTTTTGGAAGGAAGGGGTGTGCATGTTGCAAGGAGCCGGTTCTCTCTGCCTAAGACATGATAAGCAAGCACAGAAACATTTTTCTTTTCTCCAGTACAGGATTAATCTTCATTTACTCAAATAATTTGATTTCTCCCCCGACCACTTGGTGCTATAAGCCCTCGTGTCCAGGTGAGAAGCACCCCTAGCGAGGGTCACTGCATTCCTTACTGTGGGGCCTGAGCAGATGGTTGAATTTTCTTTCTTGAGTTTGTTTTCCTTAGTTTTCACAGAACTCTCCGTCAGCTTGCAAATTCAAATGGTAGTAAGAGATAGGCAAAGAAGAACGAAAGGAGAGGAGAGTCATTTGTAACTTTACTTCAGTTTCTTAAAAGCAAAATATCACTGGCCACATGTTTCTAAAAACAGATAACAGCACTGACCCAAGAATGGGGAAATTCAACCCTCGCTTCGAGCCTGAATAACTCACCCTTTTCTTTAGGAGAGCTTCTTCTGCAATCCCCTCTCCTCCTGGAACCCTGTTCTCTGTGGGCCTCCCTTTTGGTGATTGCATCTTAGACTCACCTGGAGAGATTGCAAGGGCCACCCCCCTCCCCCCAGTGTCCAGGCCTGCTCCCAGGCAATTCCATTAGAATGCCTGGGGGTGGGCAGGTGGGCAAGCATCAGCATGCTTCAAAGATGAAGACCCCCAGCAGCACCCACCCACCCACCCCACCCCACCCCACCCCACCCACCCCTACCCTGCATCATTTTCATGGCTGGAGCTTTCATAGGAGAAAACTGAAGCTCACTTAGCACCCACCCCAGGCTGTTTGAATTGGTACCGATTCCTCCCATTTTAGTTAAATTTAGTGCCGGTAATAATTGTTCTGTGCTCCTGAGGAGGTATATGTATAATCATACCCAGTAGGAACTCCTTGAGTGGAAGAAAAAACAAATACCCATCTTGGAAACAGTGCAATGTTAGCCTTGTTTATGGTGCAATGTTTCTCAAAGTCAGGGACTGCATATAAAAACATCAGGGCTGGGATGGGCAGGGGCTAAATGCAGATTTCTGGACCCCACCCTGCAGACCTAGGTTGAATCAGAATCTATGGGAATAAAGCCCAGAACGTGCCATTTTAATGAGCTCCCAGGTGATTTTTAGGCACATTTATGCTGGAAAGGATGCTGGGCCGGGGCTCCCACCACCTGAGATCCATCCTTAACCTCGTGGAGACTGCAGGCTTTCTCGTACTCCACATTGCCCAAATCAAGATGGTGCCCCAGCCCTCAGGCTCAGAATCCCACCAGACCTTTGGCCCTGATATAGTTTCTAGAAACAGACGGTGTGTTGCTCAGAATGAGTGACTCCATCTCTGTCTGGGCAAGGATAAAAAAGACCCTAGCTTTGGCTGTGCCCATGCCTGGACTGGGACAGGTGCCCATGGTCAGGTCCCCACAGCCCACACGCTGGAGGCCACCCTGAGACTGCGCTGGGGGTGCAGGCCCCAGAATGCTACATGGAAGGGTGGGGGGGGGGGCATAAAGGATGGAGTAAAGGACCGGCCACCTTTTCATTATCCTGGGCCCGGTGAACAGGCCTGTGGCTTTGATCCATCATGTGCAACCAGAAAAGGCTAGAGCAGAAATGAATGGCATGAATTTGAACTGACTTTTGAAGCTCTGGAAACGCTCCCTATGTCAAGGTGACACTGTTCTTGGGGGATAAATGCTGATGGAAACCTAGTTACAAAGAAAAACAGATTTGCCCTCTCTACCTCACAGGGAAGCCATGGAGACTTAAAAAAAAAACACAACAAAACATAGACATGAAACTGCTTCTCACAATATGAAAAGCTAGGGTAACACTAATTTTCCTGTGATTCAGCAGATATCAGTGGATAAGTGGATATCTGACATAATCAATCTTATGGAGGAATGAGGGGATATTTATATCAGAATTATACCATATTTCAGTGGAATTGATAATGAATGACTTTGAGTTGATGTGAATTGCATAAATGGAAATAACTCATTGCATAGCCACTAAATTGAAATGTTGTTGGTGTGACTATAGTTTTTCAGATGTAAATCCTGTTATTCATAGCATAGTCAAGCCATTTATTTATGCACTCCTCCAACAACTAGCCATTGAGTGTCTGTTGTATGGCAGGCACTGTGCTGGGTACAGGGCACCTCTTGGCCTCAGGGAGTTAGCAGCCTGGAGGGCGAGACTCCAACATCAAGCAGGTAATCCAGTGACCAGGACAAGGATTAGTAGGTTAAGTGCAACTCTATTTTTTCAGGTGTTTGGTCTCAGCTGACAAAAGCCCCAACCACTAACCTGGGAGAAATTAAAAGGGAAACACTGCAGTATTTGCTCTTTAATATACTTAGTATTTTTGTATGGAGAGCTCCATTTCTCAAATCCTATTTCCTCATTGAGACCCAATGTATAATTAAAGAGCATGTCCAGCCTCTGAGACCACGCCACTTCATTCTGTGTCCAGTCCTTTCAGGTCTGGGAAATCAAGAAAGAGATGAGAAGGAGAAAGACTATTCGATATTCTGATATCAACCTACCATTTTCTTAAACAGAGCAAATTTTCTTTAAAACGTAATCACGTCTTTTACATCAAATATCTTCCCCAAATTAAGCTATTTTAGAGTGACAGTCTGCCCTTTATAATAGGTTAACTAAACGTGGCCTGGCAAAAAGATTTCTTTTATCTAAAATATAATTAACTGGTGTGCGATTTGATCAAAGGGAAGAAGAAAGTAATTTAATATTTAAAATAGAATGTTCCAGGTTGAAGAGAGCTCAGATCAGTGGTTGGACTTGAGGTCTTGCTTGGTAGGAGTCCCACCCATTTCCTGACCACCACACTTAATACTCAGATTTTTACATTTTCTTTCTCACACATGCTGTTTAAAGAGATTGATTTCTTTTAAATGTTCCAAACATGATTTTATAGTGTTGGTAAATGCTTTCATTGTTCTATGCATTTTATTGACTGTTTTTAACTTTATATCTGTGCCTTACGGTGTGTTACTGAGGAGGGTGCCGTTTCATAAATTGAAGTAAGAAAGAGATAAGCAGTGAGTGATACAAGGAATCAGATCCTGGGCCATCAGAGTGGGGCTCCGACACTCCTGGGGCAATTTATTTTTCCAAAGGATAAGCCCCTATTCTAATCTACACCTTGGAAATCTGTATTTTGCTCCAGGAGGCAATTCTCTCCTTTTCCATGGCTGCTCTGCAACCCACGACTTTATTTACTGGGTGTATTCTTTGGCTCCATCTCTCCTCACCTGTCCCGCACAGTTTCCACCCCTTTAGCGCAGACATGCTGCCCTCTGCTTAGTCTGCCTGGAATCATCATCTCTAGAGAATGTGTCACCCTAGCGCTGCTTTGTCCTGAATGTATGAAACGTTTTCAAATGTGTGAGTTCACTTGGGCAAGTAGCAACAGGGTAAGAGGATTTTAAGTCAAATGAAAAAAAATCTATACCTTTCTCACTCTCCATAGTGAAACTTGTGTCTTTCCACACACGTTTGTTAAAAACCAAAAGGTTCAATGCAGTGTAACGTGGGAGGGTGAAAAGCTGGCTAAAGCTAAATGGTTTTTTTTAACGGGGAAATGGGTATGTAAATCATGGTGTGCACAACTGCCTCTTCTGCAGAAATTAAAAAATAAGGTTAAGAAGAATTTAAATGACATGAGGAGTTGCCTGGGGATGGAGTGTTACGTAATAGGTGAAAGCCTTAAGCATGAGTTTTATACTCATGTAAAAATGCATAGGAAAAACAAGAGGAGGAAAAGTAAATGTGATATTTCCTTATTTACACATTTCTATAAGTTTCTGCATTGAGTTGCCATTCATTTAATTATCAGGAAAAATTTAAGCGGAGCTTTTACTGAATGGAACTCTCCCATATTTCACTTGTTTTAAATAATTGTTTGGCAGCTGAGGCACCTACATATCATTGCTACAGCTCTGACACATTTTGAAAAGGAAAGAATCAATTCTGGGCTGGCTCCAGAGGCTGGCCAGACAGTCACTGCTGTGACAAGGCTGGGCCCCTCTGGAGTGTTTCAGCATCTTAGCGCGTCCTCATGACAAACAACCAGACACGACTTGAAAAGCTCAAATTTAGGGGAGAAATTTGAAAGTCACAGTACTGGTAGGATCAAATTAGATGATCCAGGTAATTCCCAAGCAGACGTTTACAAGGTGTAATTTCCTGGTATCTAACTCAGTCACAGATAATAGACAAGTGCGTGTGTGTGCGTGTGCAAGTGAATGTATGTGTGTGGGCGTATGTGCAGGTGAGCGCATGTGTGTGCATGCAGGTGAGGGTTTGTGCATGTGCAGGTGACTGTATGTGAGTGCGTGTGCATGCAGGTGTTTATGTGTGTGCAGGTGACTGCACATAAGTGTGTGTGTGTGTGTGCCAGTGAGTGTGTGTGTGTGTGCAGGGGAGTGCGTGTAGGGACCCACCCACAGCTTCCCGAAGGTCTAGATCTTAATGAAGGAACTGATTAATTTGAACATCAGCGAGGAAATACTGAAATTTGCAGCTAAATGTTAGGAACAAGTGGGAAAGCTCTGCCATGGGTGTCTTTCTTTGTAAAAAGCATAGCCCGACCCAGCAGCATCCTCCCTAGCAGATCCCCTCCCTGCCCTGTGGCTCAGCCTCCCTAACCAGCATCTCCTCTGAGTGACACTCTTGGGGAGTCTTGATCCCTGCGGTCACCTCCCTCCCTGCCACCCCAGGGATCCTGCCCTGCTCCCTGGAATAAATCAGTTATCACCCCAATTTTTACATCCTGAGGTGGTAAGCTTGGTGCTTCCACAGAGAAAAGGGTTTAAATTTTGATGACTAAATGTCAAAACCCCAAATGGCATCCTTTCTCCATCCGTGGGATTTCAGTCTGAAGGAAAATTCAAGCTTCCTTAAATGTAGAACTAAATCCGAAACTATTACCCAAGATAAATGTTTTCAGAAAATGTCCTTTTTAAAGAAACCCTTGCTACTTTAATCTGCTATGATAGGCCAATTCTTAAAATTCTACCCTCCCTTAGAATGACAATAGTTGACAGTAAAAACATCCATTTGCAGGAGATAAGGGGTAAAGAATGTTTTGGGTATTCTTTTCATTTATTTATTTTTTGGAGTAATGAAAATGTTCTAAAATTGATTGGGGTGATGAATGCACAATTATATGATGATACTGTGAGCCATTGATTATGTACTTTGGATGATTATATGGTATGTGAATATATCTCAACAAAATTGTATTTAAAAGAAAAAAGAATATCCATTTGTGAAAGACAACTACAGGTGCCTTGTAAACTGCAACTCAGGCAGTTCTGTAAGGTGGAAAGGCGGGTCCTCTAAGTTCTCTTACTGGAATGTGAGGACTCTTCTTGCCAGCCCCAAAGAATGGGTTAAAAAACAGAGGTTATGAGGCCGGATGTGCTGATCTGCCACTTACAGGCTGTGAGACTGGAGGCGGGTCACTACGGGAGCTGGAGTTTTCTCTCCCATTAAACAGGTATAATTACAGAGCCTCCCCCGGCTGTGGGCAGGTTACATGATCAGTCGAAGAGAAAATGGCTACCATAGGATAAGCTCGAAAAACTAACCACTGGGTACAGATTTGTTTCCTGGAACCTCAAATAGTTCCTTTTATAAATACTCTCTCATTTTCTTCCCTGTTTCAGGCTTCTAACACTTTTTTGCAGTTATAACAACCTATACTAGCTTGTTAGGTTTCATATTACCTCTTCCCCATCTGCAAAATGCTACATGGCATAACAATATCTTTCTACCTATCTAGGTAACTAGCTATTTATCTATGTATCTTCTATCTAGCTATAGCCATCGAGATCAATTTTGGTTTAAATTTGAGATTCAATCACCATGCTCTCTTATGACCCTGCACACTTACGAACTGTTGGTAAAAACTATAAAGGAATAATTACATATACAGTGGGTGCTTTGATGTAACAAGTCTCAGTCCTTGTTGGTTAGATTTTCTGCTGCATTAATTCAGATTTTGACTAAGCAAAATAAAATGCAAACACATAAGTAGGTCAGTAATCATGTTTTATAGTTAACTGCATTTTGCTGACTACTCTAGAAGTGAGAAACATATATTACCTTGGCAAAGTCAGATTTCTTCTCTGTAACATCAGACTGGATATTTCTAAAGACAATTTGGTCCTTGGTACTGCACTGGTTGTCCTGTAATCCTAGGCAAAAGAAGACAATATTGCGACTCTTGCATAAAAGGATAAAATGGTATATATATAACTTTACTATAAAATTTAATATATGAACCACTAGTGAATCCAGAGCATTCCAACCCCTGTTAAAACCTTGTACATTTCCCTCATTCATTCTGTCCACCACCACCCCATGTGCGCTGTCTGAGTTTATTATTACTTAGCTGATTAGGCTGCAAGTCTCCTTCTTCCATAGGTGTTTATGTAATAATTTCAGTAATAATTGAAAAATTTAGCTCTATCTTGTTGGTCATGATCCTGAGATTACACCCAGCAGAAATAAGAATTCTTTCTACAGGTTTCTCAATAATGCTGGAATAAAGAAGCACAGGACAGGCTTTCATTCAACCTCTGAACGCAACCATTCTTGAAAGGGCATGAGCAACACAGGCACTGACATTGACACTGCTTTGGAAGACGTGACCATCCTGCAGTAACAGTGTGGGACAAATGGCACATGGCGTGTACAGCCCCTCACATGCACCTCACACGCAACAAGCTCTACACAGCCATTGGTGACGGCCACAGGCAGGAGTGCCATTGGGGTCCATTGCACTCTACGATGGACCAAGGGCTGGTGGAGAACCCTGAGCTCCAGTATTGGATCCATCAGCAACTACTTAGATCCCGATGGGTAAGGCTGCAGAACTGCTCCTACCTGCAGTTCCTCACCAAGCCTCTTCCTCAGCACCAATGACCTCAAAGGTCTCCAGCAGTAACCTCTGTCATGTTGCTACATTAAAAGCGTGAATCAAGCACAGAAAGGTGGCGTGAGGACAGGAATCAGTGAGTGTGTGCAGCCAGAGACCAGCTTCCACTGCCCAAGGTAAAGGGTTTCACTCCACAATAAAGACATTCTGGGGAAAGCGATTTTTAAAAAGCGTACACAGATTATTCCCCAGCTGCTAGGGCTGGTGATGAGAAAGAAGAGATTTAAGAAAGTAGCTTTCTAAATCAGAATCCCGTCTTTATCAACTCACCAGAAGGGCTTATGAAAAAATTTAGATACAATGTTATAGGGCAAATTACATGCAGTGGTATTTTCAAGCAGATTTGCAAAAAAAGGGTCAGAACATGGCTCAGAAAGATTTCACCGACCAGTCCAAAGCCTGCATCTGTCTCGTCTCATCCTTGAATGATAACAGAACCTCCCTCTGCTCTCACCCAGGCATGTGGCTCTGTCTCCCTCTATGACATTGTTGACTGACAGAGACAATCATCCAAGATGATGTACACAGATTGCTTTTCATGAAGCTCAAATATAAGGCCTGAAAGGCTCATGGATTTCTGTGCACTGTTGATGCATCACGATGAACTGGCAATAAAGATCATGAAGATAAATGTTACTGGTTCCGGCTGAGTGGCACCGTGGTCAAGAACTTTGGAGACAGCACAGGCTGTGGGGTCAGTGGGGTCCGGCTGCAAAACCTGACCTGCCGTGGGTGAGCTGCTTAACCTCTCTGAGGCTCTCCATCCATAAAATACATACGGTGACAGCTCCTGCACAGCCTTGCCGAGGCTGTACCGAGGTCACACATGTAGAGCTCTCAGGCCAGAAATGGGCTGGGGGAAAGGCTTGGTAAAGGCACCGATTACCTGGTTAATGAACAGGGCTAGGCAGCCCTCCTTGAGACTCAGGTGGTCACTGTCACCATAGCAACAGTGGTCAGGAAGCCACTGGAATCAGACCACAGAGTCCCAGAGTTCCAGCTCTGGCTACAGGTATAGCTCTGGACAAGTAACTCAGCATCCCTTCCTTTCTTGCTGTGAAATGGAGTTAAAATTGATACCTGCTTCACAGGTTACTGAAAACGATTATATCTTTAACCAGCCCTTAGCACAATGCCTGGAACCTCACAACATGCAGTAAATGCCAGCTGCAGAGACCTGCCATCATCTCTAGTAGGGAGCAGGGAGAACCACTGTGCTCAGACAAGCAGGGGCTGGGTATTAGTTTCCACTTGCTGCTGTAACAAATTACCACAAACTTAGTGGCTTAAACATTCAAATTTATTGCCCTATAGTTCTGGAGGTCAAAAGTCCAAAAATGGGTTTCACTGGGATAAAATCAAGATATTGGCACAATTTTGTTCCTGCTGGCTCTAGGGGAGAGTCCACGTCCTTGTCTTTTCTGGTTTCTAGAGGCTGCCTACATTCTTCGGCATTTG
>PVIY010042835.1:0-11020 GCA_004026745.1 Myrmecophaga tridactyla | reverse complement strand
AGCATTGCCTATTGACGCTTTGATTTGGACATTTACACAGTCTCAGGAAATCCAAGCCATTTCCTGTATATTGCATTTCATCAGCTTTAGCAAACTGAAACACCCATTTACCACTCTGCCTCCAACCTTGCATCCGTGTGGAACATTTGTAACAATGGATGTAGCACATTTTTATCAATGTATTGTTAACTAAAGTCCATGATGTACACTGTTTTGTGTTGTTCCATGACTTTTTTTTTATTCAGCTGTTGCTTTTTATACTCACAGGTAGATGAGAGCACAGGAAATTTGGGTTATATCCCCTTTTAATACTCCTTTCTCCAGTATCTCATATAATCTTGTTCTGTTTACCTTCTCCAGCTTAATTTTGAATGAATCTGATAAAGTCATTCATTTTATACCATAAATTAAGGGGACAATCCATTTTCCTTCCCTCAAAACCAAACTTTCCTTAAGTGTATATCATGCATCAAACAGTGCTATTCAGCAAGAGATGATAAACTAGCAGTGGCAAAAGAGAAGCATAGTGGGAGTAATTGAGAATTATTTAGGAGATAAAATTACCAAGATTTAGTTACTGATGACAGGGCTCTGGCCTGGGGGTTGTGGTTGAAGGACAGGTGTGGAGATGAGATGATGTCTCACATTTTAGCTTGCACTGTTGAGGTGGGAATAGGGCATGCTGATACCACAACTGAGATAAGGAAAACTGGAGGAGAAGAAGGATGAGTTCAGTGTTGCTCATGATGAACTAGACATTTAGACATAGGAGCTTGAAGTTTAGGATATTAATGAAAAAGAGGAACTAAATAAGGAAAGATATGATTGTTCTGGAACTGTAGCATGGGGGCGAGTGTCTTGTTCCTTTAAGTTGAAGCATAGGATAAAGGAAAATGCCCTATTATTAGTGACCTACAAACTTGAGATGTTTCAGGTCAAACTTGCACTCTGGTTTTCCTCCTTGGAGTGGGGGCCCAGGGAGATGATCCCCTTATTTTGCTAGAGCAACTTCTACACTCACCACCTTGAAAGGCTCCTAGCCCTGGCCTGGATGGGGAGTGGGACACACTGCTTCATAGAGCCATTCCTTGCTGTCCCTTGACACAAACACAGAGGCCATTGGGTTTGGGGATTTCATGCCAATCCCTATGGTAAATACGAGGAGAGAAGTTGGACTAGGAACCAAAGTAGACTCTTGAGTAGTATTTCTACTATTAATAATTAGTGTCAGTAATCAGATTTTTGAACCATTCAATCTAGTAGTTTCCCTGGACATCGAAACTGCAACTTGGGAATGAAATGTTGACTGCCTCAATGGAGGTAAAACAAAGGGAATTGTAATAATGAAGCTAATGTTATGTGTTTTCTTGCCAGATCAATAGGTTACTCATTATTTTTTTTCTTTCTTTTCCCTTTGTTTTATTTTGCCTTGGTTTTTTTTCCTTCTTTGTTCTTACTTGCCCTTTTCTTGGAACCAAATCTTGCTTTTTGCAGAAATTCCTGTGTATTGAGAATGCAGTCTGTGAGGTCTCCTCATTGCTATGTAGAATGAAACCTGAAACTCCAACCTTAGGCATTCTGAACACGGCTACAAAACTCAAGACAAATGGAATCCAAATGCCGCCCTGTGCATGATGGATAACAACGCCTTGTGCTAAACTGGATATAGGATTTGTGTGACATTTTGTGCTGATAAATAAAGTGCCACTAGATGAGCAAGTGGCTTGTGGTTTCTCTACTTTTTTGTCAAATGATACCAATATTCATTTTTTTCTCCTGTTTTTTTTTTTTTTTGACAAGGAAAGTACAAACGTGACCATCAGTCCTACAATATTTATTCTACAGCCTTTTTAGAAGAATTTGTGAATAAAAAGGGAAGCTGGTAATTTTTCAGTGAAAACCAAGGGTAAAAATACTGATCGGAGCAGTTCCACTCAATTAACCCATCCTTTACCCTCAGTTACCAGGTTAATGTAAGCAAAATCATTTATCTTGAATTTATTAGGATAATTGTGATATGACCTTAGTTTTTTGGGAAGCCTGCTGGAAATTCCTTTGGCTTTTTCAAATTAGAGATGAACATTGCTTTTTATGTTTTATTGCTAGAGAATGTAATTAGTGGACTTCCTCCCAACAGCAAAACATATTGTGATGGTGGTGATGGTTGCACAACATGGTGAACGTAATTAACAGCAGTAAATTATATACTTGATGTGTCTAAAAGGGGAAATGTTAGGTTATATATAGGGTACTAGAATAAAAAAAAAGTCCAGGGAATTGCACAACACAAACAGTGAATCCTAAGTTAAACAAGGACAATAGTTAATAGGGCAATTGTAAAAATGTGCTTTCATCAATTGCAACAAAGTTACCACACCAACGGAAGGTGTTAATAATAGGGCAGTCTAGGGGGGGTCTTGTATTTTATGCACGATTGTTCTGTAAACCCACAACTTCTCTAATAAAAAAACAAACAAAAACCCTATCCATGCAAGTTCTGTTCGTGCATTCACCCAGTGACATTCTTTGAGCACTTACGATGAACACACAGCATGCTTGATGTGGAGAGATTCTTGTGTAATACGTGCTCTCCATAGACGTCAGATATGTAAATAGTGATAATGACCAGGTGGTAGGTGAGGTCATGGAATTATGCAAAAAGAGCCATGGGAGCATGGAAGCCAGAAGTTCTGATTTTTCAGGGAGGGAAAGAGATGACTAGGAAAGCTTCAGAGTGGTGGTGACATTGAAGGGGGTATCTTGAAGAATGTGTACGAGAATGGCAGGTAATATGAGGAGGGCAAGACTTCTGGCAAAGGGAACAGAGTGGAGGGAGGCACCAGTTTAAGGTATGTGTGTATGTGTTAAGGGTATGGGGTGTATGGGAAGAAAGGATAAGGAGAGTTGGAACCAGCTTGTGAATGTCTTTAAGCCGGGCCAAGAAGTTTAGATATTTTCCTAAAAGTAATGATGAACTGCTGAGAGTGCCTTAACCAGGAAACTGTTGCTTTCTTTCATTTCTCAGCAACACATCCAGATCTTCAAGAGTTAGTGCAAAACCCATAGAGGCTCTCATTCCCTAAGATCCACTTTCCTTTTAGGGTGGTTCCCTAGTGATCATTGCTCAGGCCCCGAAGAGATCTCTGGACCGAGCTAGAAAGAGTACTCTTCCAATGATTCAGTGCTTCCTCAAGATCTGATAAAGACAAAAACAAGAGTAAGATATTTGTGTTTGCAGAATATAGCTTGTTCTCAGGACCAGCAGATCTTGTCCTATGCAATTTACAGTCTTCCCTTTGTGGTTGTTTATGCAAAAGACACCATGCTGGTTTGAAGCTATTATGTACTCCCAGAAAGCAGTGTCCTTTAAACTTCATTCAATATTGCTGGGCAGAATCTTTTATATTGTTTCCATGGAGATATGATCCACTCAATTGTGGGTGGTAGCTTTTGATTAGATGGTTTTCATGGAGCTGTGTCTCCACCCATTCAAGACAAGGTTGTTTACTGGAGCCCTTTAAGAGGGAACCATTTTGGAAAAAGCTTTAAAGACAGCAGAACCCATGCAGTCAGAGACCTTTGGAGATGAAGAAGGATAATGCCTGCGGGGGACCTTCATGAAACAAGAAGCCAGGAGAGAAAGCTAGCAGATGTCGCCATGTGCCCTCCCAGCTGAGAGAGAAATTCCGAACTTCATCAGACTTTCTTGAGTGAAGGTAACCTCTTGTGGGTGCCTTAACTGGGACAAACTTGCAGCTTAATAAATTCCCTTTTTAAAAAGCCATTCTGTTTCTGGTATATCATATCCTGGCAGCTTTCAAACTAGAGCAGACACCCATGTGCTTGCATGTGCCTCTAGCTCTGTGAGTGGGGGTGTGGTATGGACGGTGGGGGAATGGTGATGACGCCTCCTGGACACCTAGCCTCAGGAACACATGCCTAGATGTCTAACATCCTCAAAGTCTACAAGTCCTTCTCAACCATGAGTTTCCCCAAACCAGGCATCCTTAACACCCTAAGATGTCCAAAGTATTTGAAACACATAAACTTCTCTCCTATGCATCCAGAACTATGGACTGCCCTTCAGAGAACTGAGAAAAGTCACTTTAATCTCTTTCTGTAAGGCTTAATTCTCCAAGGCCCAGTTCCCTCACCTCACCTGCCTACTTAAAGCTCATCCTCCAGGTTTCCTGATAAATAATTCTAGAAAGTTCACCTTCCTCAAGAGAGACCATACCCACCTTCAGTAATGTGACCTCATGTTAACAATCTCCCAAAGGTCATATCAGATAATCTGGTGGCAGCATGGAAGGTGCAGAGAAGTGAATAAAGGGGAAGATTTCTGAGAAGCTTATAGCAATGTCCTTGGAGTAGGATGCATTGTCTTTGCATCACTCCCAACAAAGGGATGGGCCCCAGTGACTGAGCTCTGTCAGCCTGTTCTCAACCATAAATGGCTGTTTTACTAGCAGACATCTCACCCAAGTAAACCAATCAAATTCTCTGACCCCAGATTTTGAAACTTGAAAGAGAGATGCATATTGAATGCATAGCTGATTCAATAATGGCAAAGATCTAGCAATGTGATGCTGCCTTGCTTCTTGCTTTCCAGAACCTTGATCGCTAATTTCTTCCTGGGCTTCAATTAGAAGCCCCAGTATTCTTCCTAAAACTTTATTTTATTTATTTATTTACTTACCTACTCATCTATCCATCTATCTATCTATATGTGTTTATTTATTTTTAGAAGGTGAGTAGAAAATTGTATAAAAATCTATGGAGCATAAGGATTGGAATAGAATTGAGAGTCCAGAAATAAACACTCACATTTATGAACACTTGATTTTCAACAAGGATGCCAAGACAATTCAATGGGAGAAGAAACAGTCATTTCAATAAATGGTGCTAGGAAAACTATATACATCAAAAGAATGAGGTTGAACCTCAAATCATATATGAAAAAAAAAAACTCAGTAGGAATTGAAGACCTAATTTAGGAGCTAAAACAACAGAACTCTTAGAAGAACTCATAAGCATAAATCTTTGTTATCTAGGACTAGGCAGTGGTTTCTTAGATGTGACACCAAAAGCACAAGCAAGAAAAGAAAAAAAAAATAGAAAAATTAGACTTCATCAAAATTAAAAATGTTTATGCTTCAAAGGATACCATCAAGAAAGTGAAAAGAATGCACAAAATGGGAGAAAAGCTTTTCAAATAATATATTTGGTAAAGGATTTATATTTAGAATATATAAAGAACTCTTACAACTCAATAAAAATATACAAAATAATTCAATTTAAAAATGGGCAAACAAGTTGAACTGACACTTCTCCAAAGAAGATATACAGATGACCAATAAGCACATGAAAATATGCTCAGTATCATTATTCATCAAGGAAATGCAAATCCAAACCACGATGAGATGTCACTTCACACCCATTAGGATGCTGTCATCAGAAAGACAGATAATAATAAGTATTGCAAGGCTGTGGAGAAATGAGAAACTTCGTACATTGTTGGCGGGTATGTGAAAAGATGTAGCCACTTTGGAAAATAATTTGCTAGTTCTTCAAAATGTTAAACATAGAGTTACCCTATGATTCAGTAATTCTGCTCCTAAGTATTTATCCAAGAGAATTGAAGACATATGTCCACACAATAACCTGTTGCTGAATGCTCATTAGCAGCATTATTCATAATAGCTAAAAGTAGAAACAACCCCAAATTCATCACTGATGAATGGATAAACATAACATTATATAGTTGTACAATGGAATATTATCTGGAAGTGAAACATGGATGAAACTTTAAAATATTAGACTCAACGAAAGAAGCCAGTTACACATGACCACATATGTATGCTTCCATTTATATGAAATCTCCAGAATAGGGAAATACAGAGAGACAGAAAGTAGATGAGTGGTTCTCTCGGGCTGGGTCTGGTGAGGAGTGGAGAGTGACTGCTAACATGCGGGTATGAGTTTCTTTTCAGAGTAATGAAAAAATGTTCTAAAGTAGACTTAGGGATGGTTGCACAACTCTGTGATTATACGGAAAACCATTGAATTATTTATTTTACAGGGATGAATTTTATGATATGTGAATCTCAATATAGTGGTTATTAAAAAATATATATCTATAGAGGAGTGAGTATTAGGATGACTTCAGGAATTTCTCAGCAAGTTTGGGAGGTCATCAGGGGCCCTGCTGGGATTCAAGGCTCTCATTCTCATGTGCAAGGACCCAGGAAGTGGTAAGAGTCCCCATCTTGCAGCCTGGTGAGGCACACCCAGGGTTGCTTAGCAGCATTTTTATGTGCAGCTGTGCTTTGTGCTCTGATCCAAGAGCCTCAGATCTCCAGGGAGTAAAGAGATCCTGAATCTGAACCTGAGATCCAGGTGGTAGAAGAATTCTGGATTCAGCATCTGGAGAAGTTTCATCTGACACTTGACCTCAGCAGCTGGAGTCTCCTATTCTTTGTGCAGAAAATAAATCAGTGCACTCCAACTTTGCTGTGATGATAGGGCCAAATAGCATTACCATCTGAGCCAAGGTTGTCTACTATTAAGCAAAATAAATCAGAATACCCAAGGTAGATCTCTGTCACATTAATGAATAGGAAGAATAAAAGTCACGTTTCCAGACCTGGTGTGAGTAGTTAAAAACCCTGGTCATGCCATCCAGACCATGTAATTCACCATTAATCTTCTAAATGAGAGGTGAAATGATGTGCTCCACCCCAAAATGGGCACAAGACTACTTATTGGGGCATAAGAGCATATTTGGAATTCTATGTATTCTTCATTTCATTTTTTAAGTGTCCATTTTTGTTTCTGTTTTTGTATATACATATTTTAGAAAAATTGTATTATTTATAGATACATCCATGTAAATAAAGGTGTTCAAAAACTTTTTAATAGTTATGCACAATTTTAAAAAAAGTTTAGGGGGCCGTGGCTCTGAAGGATACTTTGACTTGCTGCTAGGTGGAGGGTGAAGATTGACTTAAACTATATCTTGATTTACTTTTGAGACCTATCCTAGAAAGAAAAAGTAGTTCAGAATACCCATTCACAAAGATTTTTCTTTTTCAAATGTGAATTCGTCTTAACAGAGGCCATATCTCTGGAGTTCAATCACTTTCCCACAATGGATGGGGACTAACCCCTCGTGGCAGGTCTTGCTTGGTCTCCCAAGCTCTTTATCCCACCCCTCCACTGAAGGTGCATTTAGGACCCAGGCTGTGGGTTCAACCCTGCCTTAGGCTGAAGGGAAACACCTTGGCTTAACCTGACAAATGTAATGTGCTCGAGAACAATCGTCTTGGGCAAAGTATCAGCTCACCTTTGTTGACAGGCTAATTTTAGTCTTTTTTTTCCATACTGAGAACTGAGCTTTTGTTTTGGCCCTGAGACATATTTCCCAATCAACACCCAGCTTCTTGTGGCCATTGAATCCTTTTTGGCCCCTGTGTTTGCATGTGGATCCAGAAAATCCACCTCCTCCCCAGTGCTACAGGATGGGAACCAACAAGTAGCCCTCGACCTCCTGGCATATGATTAAAGCCTGGGTACCTGCAGACAGAGTTTTCAGTGTTTGAGTTCCTGGAACTTGATGTGTTTAATGGCAATAAGAAGCTATGCAAAGTTACTAAATTATCTCCGTAACTGATTGTTAGTATCAAGTACGGAACCTAAAGGAATGCTCTTGAACAGCATTTAAAGTTCTTCTTTACTGAACAAAGCTCATCTTTCTAAGAACCCCAAGCTGTCACACAGCACCAGCTCCCTTTAAATGTAAAGCCCAATTGAGGCTACTTCTGAGTGTATTGTAGCTCCCCATCCTTTGAAGACCATGGGATACTTGAAATGGCGAGGAATTCAGTGGTGGTCAGATTCCTGGAACTTTGGACGTCTGCAAACGTGATAGCTTCTCTTCTTTTCTGTGTCCGATCCCTCCTGCCTTAGTGAATTTAATTCGCCCTCATTTCTATTATGAATGTCTTTTTCCTACTCCATAGTTATTTTCACTTTTCTTATGTTCTCCACAGCAAAAGAAATTGTCTGGAGGAAATATATTCAAGAGGTACCATAAAGTATTCTGAAGCAAATTTACTTTTGTTTAACTTGCACACCTCATTCTTTTTTAACACCTTCCTAGACTTGAGCACATGACTACTCATTGGATTTCATTGCTGACTAAGAGAACTGGATTTCGTTCTAGTTCAGATGATGTTCTGTTGCCCCAGACCCATTCCACCTCACTAATTACTCCTTTCAGAGAGGCAGACTTGCTATGCAGAATTGCCTAACAATTAACAACTCCTGGAGGTGTGGCCAACTTATTAGAATATTACTACAGTGTTAATTCACCTGTCCATTTCTTCATATCTCAAATACTTGCAATTATCTACCTCATTGGGTATTTGCTGGAGTAAAGAGTAGGTGTGAAAATTACTATAAAATTCTTCAGTGCCTAAGTTTTGGATCTGCAGTTCTGAAAGGAACCTCAAGAGGTCATCATGCTCTTACTCTCACTTCCAAGATATCATAACAGCTAACAAAACACTTGCCAAGTTCTTGAAACTTTTCATAGAATATTTCATATGAATATCTCTTGATGTTTTCAACTGACTAAGATGAAAGTTCTTTTCGGTGTCTAACTTAGATTCTTTTTCAGTAGTCCATCACCCTTGCCCTTTTGATGGTTACTTACCCTCACAAAACCAGATCATTCAATGGATGGAAATTAACTGTGACTTTCTCCAAAGTTTGCCACCTAGTAAGTCCATTCAGATCAGAAAGAGATCACTTAAGAGAAATAATGTTTGATATTTGTGGTAGGTTGAGTTATGTATCCCAGGAAACATGTTCTTAAACTAAATCCTTCTTGTGGGGGTGAACCCATTCTAAATAGGACTTTTTGAAGATGTTGTTTTTAGGTTAGGTGTGGCCAAATCAATCAGGAAGGGTTTTAATACTATTACCGCAGGCGATATAGAGTAAGCTGCAGGAAGAAAACCATTAGGGAGGAGGAAAAGCTGCAAGCTAACTGAACCTAGAGGAGCAAGGAGAAGATGCTGCCATATGCATTGCCAAGGACCGAGGATGGCTGGCAGTTAGCCCCAGAAGGCCAGTCTTTGGGGAAAGAACATTGCCTTGCTGACGCCTTGATTTTGGACTCCCCCTGGCCTCAAAACCATGAACCAACAAATTTCTATTGTTAAGTCAACACATTTCATGGTATTTCTGATCACAGAAAACAATATTCCATTTATTATTGCTGCCTCATCTTCAAAGCAAAACCCTTATATTGACCTTAAAGATTCTTGTTTATTGCCTTCAATGAGCAGGAAAGAAAAAATAAAAGTTGATGGGAAACGTCAAGATTTTTGAGAAAGTAAATTAATATAGAAGGGAAGTCACTTATACCTCGAATTGGATTGCCTCACCTTGCATTCTAGCTGTATAACTTGGGAAAATTGTGTGATTTCTCTGAGCTTCGTTTCCTTATTTGTAAAATGGATGCTTGAGTTAGAGTAAGTGAATCTGCTACAACAAAGAGACCTAAAAATATATTAACCTAAAGAATGCAGGAATTTATTTCTATCACACCTTATAATTCTGAGATGAGCAATCAGTTGGTGGGGCAGCTCTGCTCTGCTCACTCACATAAGGATCTGGTATCAAATTAAATCTCACAGGCAACCTACGCAGGTGTCTGCTAAAATCCATTCTTTATTCTTGTTTGGCTCAGGGCTGTCTACCTATAGTGCATTTCCTACTTTGGGATGTGGAGACAGAAAAGAACCTCTAAAAAACAATCCTGAAAGCATAAGTCAAAGCAAAGTTTGATTACATGAAAGTTAAGGATTTTTGCTGAAAGGACAACATAGAACAAGATTATTCATTCATTCATTAAAATATTTTTGTGTTTCTCCCTGTTCTATGCCAGGCTCTGTTCTAGATGCTGGAATAGCATCAGATGGGTGGCTAGAGGGAGTTGAAAACATCCAAAATTGACAGGGAAATAACATTTATGATATACAAAATCTTCTGCAAATCAACAAGGAAAAAATGAGACAATAACTAGAAATCCGACAAAGAAACTGGTAATTCGTAGAAGAGAAACATCAAATTGTTCACAAGTATGAGAAGAGATGCTCAAAATCAATTGTAAGAAAATAAATGCTAATGAAAATGACATCACATTATATCCATCAGATTGTTAAAAGTTAGGAAAATGGATAATAATAAGTTTTGGAGTGGATGATGCATACTGGGACATGGGTGAATGTCTGATAGAAGGGTAAAGTGGTATAGTCCCTCTGCAAAGCTGTGTGTGGTTCTTTTTTTTTGGATTCATGGTCCAGGAATCGAACCCAGGTCTCCCACATGAAAGGCAGGCATTCTAACCACTGAACTACCGAGGAACCCTCCTGTGTGTGGTTCTTAATTACAAAAAGTATCTGTGCACTCTCAGTCCCAGCCATCCACTCCTGGGGATACAGACAAGATGCATCCTTGCACTGTCCATCATGGAACATGTATAACAATATCCATCAGAACATTATTTTCGGGATCAGGGAGGTGAGATAATGTGGAAGTCTACCACTGGGAGAATGTATAAATAAAATGGGGTGAGTGAAACCTGAGACATAGTATACACAGTAAGAAGCAAAGGAAGGTGCACACCAGAAAAGATAGTTTTTCTAAAAAAAAGATTTTGCTGAGTAATAAAAGGAGAATACTATCAAAATGAAGTTTTTAGCACAGTGTCATTCATATAAATTCAACACATACATATAGAAAACAACACTATACACACCCAGAAATTCAAAGAAATATCAGGTGCACTAAGAGAGGTACGTATTGCAGGGGAGGGAAATGGAAGTAAGGAATGCAGATGAAAGAGAAAAAATATTAAGGTCTAGAAGGGCCTGAGAGTGTGCCATGAACTAAGATGTAGGACCAGCAGAATCTTCTCCAAAAGTAAGATAAAAAAAAAAAAAAAAAAGAA
>PVIY010042834.1:0-20714 GCA_004026745.1 Myrmecophaga tridactyla | reverse complement strand
TATTTCAGCAATTCTTATATTTTCTAACTCTTCCTTTTTCATAACAGCATCATGAAACTGTTTCCCCTCAGTCTTTCTTTCTCTAGATAATACCTGTTCAGCCTTTAAGTCTGGCCTGAGGTATCACTTCTTCAGAGTGGCCTTCCTTAATCCCCCAATCACATGACACTCCCCTTTATGCTCTATCCCAAAGAACCTGTGAACTCATTCTTCATAGTTACAGATTGAAAATAATTATATATTATATTTGTTTATAGTTTTGAAATTTCCCCTTCCCCCCAATGACTTTCAGCTCCTGGGGGAAATGAATGTACCAGTTTTAATCATTTCAGCATCCCCAGCAGAACTAGATGTCAACGAATGTCTGTTTAATGAAGAAATGAGTTAAGGGTGGTTTCCAGTGCTTTGCAGCTCTAGCTTCAAATCCTGGTTCTAGTTTGCATGGCATTTGCAATCTATAAAACTTCTGTCTGAACAGGAGTTTCTCCCTGCCCATGCCAGAATGAGAGACTGCCTACCCGTTAGGTTTATTATGAGAATTAGATGCTGTGCTGGTTTGAGAGGATGTATGGACCCTAGAAAAGCCATGTTTTAATCCTAATCCCATTTTGTGTAGGCAGCCATTCCTTCTAATCCCTATTCAGTACTGTATGTTGGAATCTGTAATTAGATCATCCCCCTGGAGATGTGACTCAATCAAGAGTGGTTGTTTAGCTGGATTAGGTGGAGATATGTCTCCACCCATTCGGGTAGGTCTTGATTAGTTTACTGGAATCCTATAAAAGAGGAAACATTTTGGAGAAAAGGAGAGATTCAGAGAGAACAGGGAAGAACAACATAGCCATGAGAAGCAGAGAGTCCACCAGCCAGCGACCTTTGGAGATGAAGAAGGAAAATGCCTTCCAGGGAGCTTCATGAAACAGGAAGCCAGGAGAGAAAGCTAGCAGATGATGCCGTGTTTGCCACATGCCCTTCCAGATGAGAGAGAAGCCCTGACTGTGTTTGCCACGTGCCTTCTCACTTGAGAGAGAAACCCTGAACTATATCGGCCTTCTTGGACCAACGTATCTTTCCCTGGATGCCTTTGATTGGACATTTCTATAGACTTGTTTTAACTGGGACATTTTCTCGGCCTTAGAACTGTAAACTAGCGACTTACTAAATTCCCTTTATTAAAAGCCGTTCCGTTTCTGGTATATTGCATTCCAGCAGCTAGCAAACTAGAACAGATGACATGAGACATGTGGGTCCCCTAGAAAAGTGCCTGGACTAGAGTAGACAAGCATAAAGAATAGGTATTATTACTATCATCATCATCATCATGTTAATTGTGGTGACAGAGATTTTTAATCAAAGCATGATGATTGCTGCAAAATAGCCTGCTTAGATCAGGAGGCAGCTTGAGGACTTACCAGGGCAAATATTCCAAGGAAATTGGTTGCCACGCCTCCAGAAAGAGGAAAGCAAAGAGAAAGTCGGTTGAAATAATCCATGACAGTGGACCTCCAATTTTGGCACGCATCAGATTCATTGGGAGCACTTGTTAACATCACAGATTGCTGGGCCCTGTCGCCACAGTTTCTGGGTCAGCAGGGTTGGGTTGGGGGCTGAGAATTTGCATTTCTAACAAGTTCCAGATAATGCTAATATTGCTGGTCCAGAGACCACACTTTTGGAACCACTGATCTGGAGGATGGTGAGAAGGGGTTGACTAAATGAGAGTCAGCTACAGGGGTAAGAACTGTTTTCTCTGGAAAGGAAATGTGCCTAAAGTCTTTGAATTTCTGATGATCAGGAATACAGGGAATCCAAAACACTTCTCTTCCCTCTGCACTGCCTTCCTTCCCCAGGCAAAGGTTTACCTATTTGTAGTTCCCAGGTCCTCTTGGGAACTGCACCAACATTTCTACTGCAGGTTCTTCCTTGGTTCCTCAACCCTTGGGTCATGTTTCTATTGGACAGCTTCCTGCATGTTATTTTAATTTTCCATTTTTATGTCTGTTTTCCATACTAGAATGTGAGATTTTGGGGAATACTGTCTCACTCATCTTTGTAACCCCAATACATGGGAGACATTTAATAAATATTGTTCAATGATTGATCAGTAAAAGAATGAAGGAATCCGTAGAAAACAGAGGGAAACAAAGAAAATCTACCCTTGAAGCTTGAAAGAACAAATCTTGAGATAAAATCTTTTGACCGATTTTGCTGTCCCTGTTCCATTTTGAAATGTATTTTTACAGTCGTTTGAGAACATGCTTTTCTTGATCTTAAAAGCTTTCAACACATTCTGACATTGTGTTTGGGACTCTACCATCAAAATATGAGATTTCTTATAAGGGAAAGAAAATCACATTGTCTTCAAACTTTTCAACACTGACATTCAAGAACAGAAAATGTAAGTGATGGATTTTATATCCAGCTCAACTGACTTTCAAGGATAAAAGTTGGTGTCAAACTGCTATAAATCTGTAAAGCTCAGGGCATATAATTTCCATGAGCCCTAATGGATAATTTGTAATATAATGAGCTTTGGACAGATAACATGACCTGAGGGATGTCAACATAAGAACTAGTATTAGGCATAAATACATTTTACTTGTAGATGAGAATAAATGAGAGTTATAAGAAGGAAAGCATAGTATGTAATTGCTATATGCTCTGATGGAGTAAACAGAGGACTACTCCCAAAAAACAGAAAGTGGTTTGAGAGTATATTCAAACTGTTTTTGCTGTTTTTGATAGAGGGAGCATAGGCATTGTTTTCCTGAGACTATTATCTATGCAATGTGGGATAAAGCGAACGGACACTTATGTATTATTCTAATTCCACCATCCTTAAGTCCTCAAGAGCCTGCATCATTAGTTAGTGAGACCCGTGTTAAATAGAAGAAGTCAAGTTAGAAGAACCCATCGTCCTGAATTTGAACTGGAAGAATCCGTGTGGACCCATGAGATATCTTTTCTCTATAGATATAGGTAAGGAAATATATATTTCCTTATTCTGACCACTGGAAAGGCCCGGAAATAATAACCAAACGAATAGAAATAAAAACTCCTTTCTGTTAGTCTGAATACTGAATCTAGTATTCAGCTTGTGTTGAAATACCATTTCCAGCTACAAGAAACAAACAAAATCAGCAAAATGAACAGAACCCTTTGGAGAAACGGTTGATGGCTGATTCCAGGTCTGGGGGGAGAGAGGTACAGGATGAGCTCCTGTAATATCTGCCATGTTAGATAACAAAGAAGTTACTAAGGCTCCTCAAGCCAAATCAGCATGAAGAGGCTCCCACTGAACAAGGATGAGAGAATCTCAGCATCTGTAAGAACAAGGGCACTGCATTAAAGCACATTAAAAATTCTTAAGTCCATGAGTTCATAGCGATGCCCCAAAAATAGTTCTGATTTCCTTGGACAGATGAGCTAATTCGTTACTCTGAAAACTGGTAGCCAAAGAGAAAGAACTGTACATGAGTTGTCCTGCATGTACTTAACTGTACGAATGGTATCACCAGATAATCAAGCAATGGATGAGTAGAACATCCCTTTATGAAATTATTCCAGCTAATAAACAAACGTGAAATCATAGAATGCCATCATTTTGCTATTTTTTAATAAATTGATCCAGGCATTGAAGAGCCATGTCTGCTAACATCACAAAAAAGAGGAAGGCCGGTTATTATGTGTTTCCCGATGGACAAACAACACACCCCCTACCAAGTAGTCTCACTGAATTAGCAAATGGAGTCTGAATCTGATTAAGTCTGTACAGCTAACCACCAATTTATAGGGAATTCGAAGGGCAGAGGAACATGTTAAATGAAACTGTGGAGAGGGATGCTTTCAGGAAAATCCCCACCACATGAACTCACCATCGCCACCGTGGAGCTCAATATGGCACATGTCCGTATTTGTCATAAGAAATAAACTATGCAGAAAAGAAAAAAGGATAAAAGAGGAATCCATTGATTAAAAGAAACTTAGAAGAGAAGTAAAAATGGACAAAACCAAACTGCAGTGTTTAGGGGTGCATATTTTGAATGATAAAACTATAGAGGACAGCAAGGAAGTGATTAGCATAAAGTCGGGGTGGTGGGGGCTTCCCGAGGGAGGGGAGGCTGAGAGGGGGACAGTGAAAGAGTTTGGGGCTGAGCCTTCCAGGGGTCTGACCAAGTCTAACCTTGACCTGGGATGTGGCTAAAAGGCTAGGGATGATAATAGTTCATTAGGCTATACATTTTCCTTATGTAATTTTATGCCTCTATGTCATATTTTACATTAAAAAGGTCCAAAGTACATATTAAAAAGAAGAAAAAATTCACATGCCGAGCAAACACATTCAAATTTATTCCACAACCTTTATAGCTGCCCTTTAAAAAAAAAAAACCCTGTGATTCCCTATTGTGTATCATTAGATGATGCCCTTGGAATGTGTTTAAAAATAGATGGTTTTGCAAGAGAAGAGGATGAAAAGAGGAAATCTAACCTAGGTAATAGAGAATGAATAGAGCTGCAAAATTTTGAGGTGGTTAAAGGCAGGGGGTGTGTGAGTGTGTGTGTGTGTGTGCACGCATGTGTGCGATCATTTTGGCTACAGCCCACAGTAGGAGGGAACAATTAGCTGCTGTGTTACATGTTATTTCCAGTCTCAAGGCAATTTATTTATTTAAGGTGTTTTGTCTTGATCAGAGGTATTATCATATGAACATATTTGATGAGCCTTGTTTCTGATGTACAGGGCAAGAGCTGTTAATATCAAGTACAAATGTAAAATTCAAGCTGCTCCATTTACTCAAGGAAGAACCCTTTACTTAAATATGAGCAGCTGTGGGAATAGAAGTATAAATAGAAACATGTTCCATGGCTGTGAATGAATAAGAATGAATAAATGCTGTGAATAGGAATCGGGACATTTCCAGACTAGCTGTGGGAACTTGGGCAAGGTGTTTCCCTCTTAGAAGTAAGATAGGAACACACTTTGAGTGTTAAATGAGGTGATGCATTTGGAAGTGCTTAGTGCCTCTTCTCCCATGTTACTCTGATGCATGTTTCTGGCACAAAAGACGCGCTTGAGAGGAAACAAATTACCATCTGGGAGATAGGATAGGGCCTGCTTTCCTAGTCCAGGCAGGAGCTGTTGGTGAACTGAATTGAGACCTTGGAAATGGGGTGGATGATCTAGATTTAAGGGGTAAGAAGGACAAGCCCTGGCGCCCAGTGAGGTAGGGATATGCAGGTGGGAGGAAGCCCTTGAGGTAAGAATGACGTTTGGCTGAGGCCATGGAGGATGAGTTCAACTTTAAACTTGTGAGCGGGGAGGTGCCCGCAGAAGGTGGCGTTTGGGAAGCACCTGGGAAACGAGACCTCGGGTCAAGAGGAAGTTCAGGCAGAGTAAGGGCCTGAGAGTCCAGTGTGGGGGAAGCCGTGGGAACGGATGAGGGGCCAGCAGAGGCCAGCACAGGGCTCAGGGCAGCAGCATCCGGGGACAAGGGGTGATGGTGAAGGGCAGCCCCCTGGAAACAAGGGAAGGAGGAAGATCAAGGAGACGGGGGGTCAACAGAGGGCAGAACTCCGAGGAAGTCCAGCAGGAAGGGGACCAGACTGAATGTGGTCTTTGTTCATTGCAAGGGGGATGGTGACCTTGAGAAGATCTGTTCCATTAGGGTCTGGTAGAGACGGAAGCCAGGTTCACAGTGGGCTGAGGAGGGCCAGGCCCGAGTCTCCCGTGGAAGGGGCTGGAGCCCGAGGGAAGGATCTGCTTAGCATCAGGGCAGACGGAGGCACGTCTGGCGCTGAGCCAGAAGCGTGTCCGGGGAGCCAAAGGAGGAGGGTGTGGAGTGTGGAGAGGATAATTTGGGGGAAGGAGCAGGGTTTGGGTTTTCTCCTAAGAAGGGTAAGGTGCCACCATAGGTTTATTCCAACCAAAGGGCGGGGAAGTCGCGGGCCATTTGGCTCGATGATCCCTGCCATCCTTGGAGAACGCAGAAAGAAGGAATCTGGCGGGTGGGGGATTTGTATAAATTGGAAGCAGACACGCAGAAAGACACAGAGAAAGGTAGCCCTGTGAGCCCATCTTGACGGTGAGCTAGAAGCACCGTACCTTAGATGCAGGGGCTCCCGGGAGCCCCTTCCCCCTCGGATTGAGGGCACTGCCTCTTAAACGCTCTTTGGAGAAAAGAGGCTTAAAGAAAGTGGGCTGGCGCAGTGGGGGCCTGTAGCCTGGGGTGCTTGGTGCTTTATAGATGTAACTAAAAGTTGCACTTCTGAAAATATGCCAACACAAAACTCAGGAAAAGGTTTTAAAAGCATTTGTTGACAGAGCTGATTGTTAGACGCTTTAATTTGGAAAATATTTTGGGGGTAGGGATTTCCGTTCGGGTCTCCTAAGAGGACTAGAGACAGATCTGAAACATCTTCCCCCGTGTTCTGGAACAAGGCTGAAATGCTTTCATCATTAATTGGATTGTGGTTGGGTTAACAAAGAATGCACTGCAATCCTCCTTTCTCTCTCTCTCTCTCCCTCCCTCCCTGTCCCTCTCTCTCCCTCTCTCTGTTTCTTTCTCCCTTCTCCTCCCCCTTAGGAAAAAGCATATGGCCCAACATTATTATTCACTATACATTTTGCTTCATCCATTGGCTGAGCTCATAAAATGTTTTCAGGAATCTAACAAGAGAGGGAACCACGCATTTCTGCACCTCCACCTCCCTCGGGTTAGGTCCTGTTTGCTGGGCCATTCCTTCTTTGAATACTGCACATCTTTTCAGTTACTACGCCTAGAAAAAGGGTATTTTGGCCTGAATTCAACTCAGCCTGCAGATTTCAGAGTTTAGCAGCTTCTGAGGAAGTACAGAAAAGACTCTGTGTTCATGTAAAAAGAAGAGCGGGCGAAAAGCAAGAGAGACAAGCAGCAGAAGAGGCCCCCACACCACACAGAGAAGAAATATTAAGAGACGACAGGGCCATGCGGCAGTTTTGAGAACACGAGGGCCTCTGGGTTTGACCCTTTTCCCCTGGAAAAGCTGTTAGGGGAGCTTTTCTGTTTATTGGCTCCAAAGCCTTTGGGTGGTACCTGCTATCTCCCGTGAAATTTAAACAGGGCAGGTGGAGGTGGTTGTAGAAACACGGCAGGGAAAGAGATGGGTGTTTTCAGTTCAGAGGAGAAAAAGGAAATGTGCGACTCATGGGGACCCCCACTACTGCCTCATTAACAGTCTCTGCGAAGTCCCCATTTTGCAGTCCTCACCCGAAACAAAACTAAAGAACTTTCAGGAACTCAGGGTTCTCCCAGGCTGTGTGTGTGCTCTGGCTGTACGTTCTATTTCCTTGGTGCCTAATTTTCTACTCCCTCCACATCACTTTCCAGAAGATGATGTAGGGAGCACACGGGAGTGAGAGCTGAGAAATCCAGAAGCTCTTCTTCACAGACATGAGTGTGGTTCAGTGGTAGAATGCTTGCCTTACATGCGGGAGACCCGGGTTCGATTCCCAGACCACGCAGCCCCAAAAAACAAAACAAAAAACACAGGAGCGTGAAAAGGAAATTCACATCTCTTCCTTGGCTTTGTCCCACCTGGCATGGCTATAAGGTCCCCAAGTCCAAATGAGACTCAGGGGAGTCTCCAGCAGCAGATGAGACGATTGAACCGTGTGCCCCAGTTTGGACAGGTTCTGGTCTTGGCATGGACCCGTGCAGGTAAGAGCTTTTCAAGATGGTCCCTCAGTTGAGGGGGCTCTAGCCCGATCTCTGGAGTGCTTTGTAAACAGAGTGAAAGACAGAGAGAGAAGCCCTGGGACAGCCAGAAGTGGAAGTCAATGGGACCCAGAGGAGAAAGGAGAGGAGAAGCCAAGGAGCCCCAAAGTTTGCCGGCTGGCCAGAAGCCACCTACCCCAAGGGGAGGCCAGCCTCCTCGCCCACAGCCCGGCAGCCCACATGTTCCTGTTGTGGGGCCAGCCCACTGTATGGGATTTGTTTTCACAGCTGGGAAACTAAGGCAGGCGGGCAAATGGGTTCTGACTTTCCCACTTGAATCCCAGCAGGAGCCGGGGCCTGATTCACTCGAGAAGGGGTTTGGTCTCTGCCGGGCTCGCTGGGCAACCTTTGCATTAGCACAGGACAGAGATGGAAGGACGCGACTGCTTGGGAGAAAAACCCCTCCCTGTCCATGAGCCCCTTTCTCCTCCTCCTGGACTGAGGGACAGAAGTTTGATTGCAAAGACCAGAGCTGGTTGCACGCAGGGGAGCTTGAGCTGGGGCACGGGGGCTGCAAGGGGGGCCATGAGCCCCTGTTCCCAGAGGATCCGTCCTGCCTCTTGTGTAGATGACTCCTGCCTGTCAGAAATAGCACGACGACATCAATATCTTCTTTTCAATCCGCAAACAACCTGCAGCTCCACCCTTTCAAGGAGCCACAGCCAGTGTTGCCTTTGGAATCGTCTGGCTGATATGAGATCCTCTCTCCCTTTTCTTTCCATCCACACTTCCTAAGTCATTTCAGAAGACCTGCCCAAAGTCCTTATTATTCCGTGGGAAAGGGGACGATGAGGCTAGTGATACTTTTTGTGTAGCGTTGTAGTTATATTACAGAGCAGGCTCTCGGATGCTGGGGAATCTCGTGCCGTAACAAGTGGCAAGATAATTTGTTCCTAGAGGTCAGGGACTCCCCTGAGGTCCCAAGGGGCAGGAGTGGAGGCAGAGTCCAGGTCTTTGGACCTTGGCCAGCCAAGCGTGTTGTGCTGCTGCTGTCTCTTCTGGTGGGGTGAATCCATTAGGAGGACGTGCAGAAGGCTACACCCTGTGTTCATCCCTCTATTTCCCGGCATCTCCTCACCCCCACCCCAGAGAACAGAGTCCCCAACTGCTGGGCCTTAAACCACTAGTGAGCGCATCGGTTCTCAGTGGAGGGGGAGTGGATTTCCACCCCAGGGGATATTTGGCAATGTCTGGAGACAGTTTAGTTTCTCTGGGTTGGGGGTGTTGCTGGCACCTAGCGGGCAGAGTTTAGGGCCGCCGCTAAACTTCCTGCGATGCACACGAGGGCTCTGGCCCAAAATGTCAATCCTGCTGAGGCTGAAGAACACCGAAATAGAGATTCATTTTTCCGCACATAGCAGAAGGTCCCTGGTAAATGTTTGCCCATGGTGTTTCAGCGTCAGGCAACATCAGGGCTGCCTGTTCTCCTATTTGCTTGGCTTTTCCCTCACGGTGACAAGAAGGCTGCCGCAGCTCCAGCCACCATGTCCGTGTTCAAGGTTAGAAAGTGGAGGACATGCAGAAGGCCACGCCCTGTGTCCATCCCTCTGTTTCCCGGCATCTCCTCACCCCCACCCCAGTAACACATTGGTCAGAGAAGTGTCACAAGGCCAGCCCTGCTGCAGGGAAGTTTAGGAAACTGAGTTTTACCTTGCCAGTCTTTTTGTATGGGAAAGTCTGAAAGAGGCTTTGGCTAAATATTGAGTGTGTCACAGTGACTGTGAAAATAGGTCTTCTAAATGACTTATTCTGCGTTTATATATGAACAAATATGATTTTCATGGTCACTTAAAAATTGTGAAATCACCTTGATGTAACGGCAATATTACCTGCAATACAGAAAGGCAGCCCATTTTCAGATTGAATCTAAGGAAACTGGTTTGTACAGTATTTCTCCCCCAAAATATTTGCATGAAAATGTAGAGATCAGACAGCATGGAATGATTCAGAGTGTAAAGTGGGGCTGGCCACCGTGGCTCAGCAGGCAGAGGTTTGGCCTGCCACGCCGGAGACCCAGGTTCGATTCCCGATGCCTGCCCATGTGCAAAAAAAAAAAAAGAAGATATTATGGAGGGTAAAGTGAAAGCTGCCCCCTGTGCAAGCCTCACCCTGTGCCCCATGGGTCACTCCTCCAAACAGATTGCTTTATATCCTTCCAGAGGTTTCCTATGCATATACGACAGTATAAATCATTATATCCTTTCTTTAAAAACACAAAAAGGAATCATGTTTGATCACGTGTTGCTGCAACTTGTTTTGTTGTAATAATCTGTCTTTACCCTCTTACTGATCAACTTCATTTCTCAGAACAGTGTTTCCTGTGTGGATGTGCAGGATCCTGTTATTTGGTCTTAAATGGCTCCGTAAATTTTTAAAAATCTGTTTAATATGAACCCAGTTAAAACTAAACCCAAAATGTTGGTGTTAACAGAGAAAAACCAAGTTTGAAAATGAAAGCCAGCCTTATGAAAATAAGTTTATATTCTACTCTAACAAAACACCAGAATTGCAGAATTGTGATCAGGAATAAGTGTGCAGAGGAAACAAGAATAAATCAAGTGCTGGCTGTTTTAGGCAGGAGTTTCCGAACAGAACCACATGTAAGCGGGAGATGGCAGGCTCGCTTGACTCTGACAACAGGGGCTTTTAAAGGGAGCGTGTTTACAAAAATATTTTGGGTCTTCTGCCTCTTCCCAAGGGTTTCTCAGAGTCCTTTGATGTTGGAATCATTCTCTTTGAATCACGTATCATGCCACCACCCTTCTCCCTTCTGTCTTTTTAGTTGTGAACTGCTCTGCTTCCACCAGCAAATTCCTTGCAGAGAGCTTCCGTCTAGCACATCACTTCCTCACACCTCATGAAACCCTTTGTCTTTTGCATGGTTTATTTCCCTTGGTAATTAGTTTGCGTGGCATTGGCATTGCAGTTTAGACCTTGAAAATTGAGGCAGACTTGATATCATGAGTGAGAATGAAGGGGGACCTAAGGCCACGTGGGAGTGTGTGGAATGTCTGTGTTGATATTCGCTTTATAAGGGGTTTGTTATATTATATGTTATATATTATATATTACATATTCCTTAGCGGGTATTGTCCTCTTAGGATGACGTTTGCTTCCTGAACCAGTCATCCAACTCTGGGGACTCAGTTATTCAGAAAGCAAGGAGCTGGGATGATAATGTATTCTCTCAGTCACATCCTAATGGATATTGGGATATCCAAGATGACATATTTGCACCAAAAATTAATATTTTTGTATGTGTAGCTTTGTGAACTTGTGCAACTTTATCCAAAGGCTGCATCCTAGCTGTGGAACTGCTTGGAAATATATGTGTTTAAAATGTTGATAGATATCGTCAAATGACCCTCAAAGAGGCTGTACCAAATCAGCGTGCCCCCACCCAGTAAACAGAGCCCACTCCCCACGCCATTGCGTGCTCTGTGTGCCATCCATCTTTGTAATTTTTGCAAGGGTCAAAGGTTAAGAAAATGGTATTACATTGCTTTGAACTTCTTATATCTTAAAATGTTTAGTAATTTCAAGAGCTGACCTTTGACTGGAATGCAGAAGAAAAATAGAATAACAAATTAGTTTTAGTTATACAGCCTCACGTGCATCTGTGAGGCTGTATAACTTTCCCATCTTCATACAGACCTGCTCTTTCTTTTCCCACCTTAAGACAATAACAGCTAAGTAACCTCCTTGGACCCCTTTCTCTCTTCGGGGCAGCCTCTTACCCTCCCCTCCTGTTCCCAAACTGCTCTGAAGAAGGTCTTCTGTGGTCTCCACTGCACTAAATCCAATGGTCGACTCTCAGTTTTCACTTTCTTTTTTCTTTTTACCTTTCAGCAGTTTATGGCACCTCCTTCTCCTTGAGTGCAGCTTCCCTGGCGTCTAGGAAACGGCCCTCCTTGGTTTTTTCCTCCTGCTCCAGCTGCACCCTCTGCTGTTTTTTGTTGGACTTTTTAGGCCCCGCGGAGCCCTGGTGCACCGCAAAGCTGAGTCCCAGCTCCCCTTCCCCACCTCCATCCCCACTTATAGTCCCGCCATCCCATGGCTTTCATCCCTCTCCTGGCGTGGCCCCCAGGATAACGTCAGCCTGCATCCTTCCCCCACCCCACCCCCCGTCTGAACCTCAGGTCCGTCCTGTACCCAGCTGTGCAACAGGCAAATCAAAATTAATGCATCTTGAATTGGGCTCCTGAGAGCCCCCCGGCCCCCAGACCTTTGGTTGTGAACCTTTCAATGCGCTTCTTCTGGAGCTCAGGGTCCACATTAAGTTGGACCACAGTATGTTCTTTTCAGTGGCAGCTCTCTTCTTCACCTGCTCAGGCTAGAGTAAGTCCCAAGAAAATTTCTCACACCTATGTCCCAGCCGTCAGGAAATCACATCAGCCCTTTCTACCAAATATCCACAAGAGGTTAGATGAACATCTCGCAAACTGGTAACATCTTAAAATTACAGTGCTTAAAGAAGGAAATGAGAAATGAGGCGAGATATGGAACCCAGTGACATTTGTATAATTTTAAACTACATGAATACAATTCAATGGTCAATTGCAAACATGTAACAAATAAGAAGACACCTGTACTGCTTAAGGGCTGCCTGGAAGGGGGTGGGGGCAGAGAGGGTGGGGAATGAGGCAAAAGGGAATAAACAGGAATGAGGGGAGGACCGTGTCAGGCTGAGCAGGTATCCCAAAGATATCCCAAGCCTTACCCCTGGAACCTGAGAACCTTACATGACAGAAGGGGCTTTGCAAATGTAGTTAGGGATATTGAGTGTGAGATTATCCTGGATTATCAAGGGGTCCCTAAGTGTAATCACAGGTGTCCTTATGAGGACGGCAGAGTGAAATTTTGGTGATGTGACATGGCCAGAAGGCAAGGTGCCCGGCTGCCTCTGGAAGATGGAAAAGGCAAGGAAACAACTTCTCCCCCGGAATTCCCAGAGGGAGCGCTGCCCTGCTGGCACCTGGATGGCAGCCCAGTGGAACCCCTTCTGGACTTCTGGACTGCAGACCTGCCCCAGAATCAATGTGTGACTTAAATCGGTGAATTTGTGGCAATGTGTTACCAGCAGCTACAGGAACCTGAGAGAGTGATGGCCGTGCCTCTGTACCGGGAGGGGAGAGGACGTGGTCACACAAAGCCGATGGAATTGAAATGACCCAGAATCTGACGCTGCTCAGCTTACTGCCACCTCCGGGTCCAAACCCCCTGCCCTCGCCTGGGTTATTACAGCAGCTTCCCGACTGCTCTCCGTGCTTTGGCTGTGGCCCACTCCCTCATTCCAGGCCCCGCCCTGCAGCCAGAGGGATCCCCCAGAACCTGTCCCTTCCTGCCACCCCTAAAGTTCTTTTAGGGGCTTTCCTAATGATTTCCCACCTCACTCAGGGGAAGAGCCAAAGTCCTTCATGCTCAGGCAACCTCTTCCTCTTCAGCCCCTTCTCCTACTGCTCTCCTCTTTGCTTACATTGCTCCCCAGTCTCTTAACATTCCAGGTTCACCCGACCTCAGGGCCTTTGCATGTGCTATTTCCTCCGCCCAGAATGCTCTTCTCTCAGATATCCACCTGATTCATCCACTGTCCTCCTTGAGCCCTCTGCACGTGTGCCAGCTTCCCCATGAGGCTGCTTCTGGAAATGCTCTTCGAACTTCCAGACCCACCTCCAGCCCTCCTTAGCTGCCTTCCCTGCCTTCATTTGTCCATCGCACTTGTCGCCAGCTAACACACTGTGTATGTGAGTTGGCCATCTTATTCAACCCCTGTCCCTCCCACCCCGACCCCTAGAAGGCCAGCTCCTTGCAAGCAGGAATTTTTGTCCTTTTTTACAGCCGTACCCTCAGTGCCTTAAAGAGTGCCTGGCACACAGTGAGTGCATAATAAATAGCTGTTGGATGGATGAATGAATGGATGAAATTGCAATTTATCAGTTGAGTTTCTGAACACCGAGTAGCTATGATGATAGATTAGGAGGCTCTTTTTCTAGGACAAAAAAAAAAGAAGAAAGATGATGCGTGCACCGGCCTTTGTGCGCTCAGCCCCATACTGTGCAGCCAAACCGAATGCAGAAGTGTCCTCACTTCTTACATCTTTTAATGGATCACCACGCCGGGTGTTATTTAGGGAAACTGGAAGATCCAAGCCCTTTGATCATGATCCGGTCATTGATTTTCCAAGAAGAACTTTAGGTGGGATTTTGACTGTGTTTGATGTACCTGATTAGAAAGCAGAGCCTCCCCCGCCGACCTAAATTTCTGTTTTGAAAGGCCACCTCTCTAGACGGGTCCTCTTAGAGGGGTCTCCTGCTGGCGGCAGTGGGCTCGTCTAGGGGGCAGGTTTGGGTCACTCGGAAGGAAACAGCATCTGCAGGGCTTCGGTGGCACACGGTTTCACGCCCTGTGTTCGAATGTGCGCTATTTATTATTCACACCCCTCAATGCACACACCTCTTCAGGGCCCAGAAAGGAGCCCACGCCACCTGTCTGCAGCTCTTACTCCCTCTTGTTGGCCAAATGCACTTTCGAAACAGCCCTTTCCAATCTCGAGAGCCTAGGACGTTTTCTTCTATCTTACCTTCGTCTGTTTCTAACAGGGAACTAGCATTGCCCTTTTCACGTGCAGCGGTGAAGGCCATGTGGCAGCAGCTCCTTCTCTCCTCCTTCCCTCAAGTTGTTTCCTCTTCCCGGGTTGAGTGACCGGGTCACCCCACAGTGTCCTGACCCCACGTGCACACTGGGGTCCTTCATAAGCACATCGAACATTCTAAGGTGGCCCCAGGCTCTGCCCCAAGCAGGGTCGGTTCTGATCGTAAATAACCATAGCGGCAGCTCCTCTCTCTCCGGAGCCTCCTTTGTAGCACCCGTGTGGCCCAGGTCGCTGCTCCCCAGCTGCCAAGCCTGGGGGTGCTTCCCCCGCGTTAGCTAAGTGTGTCCTGGCAGATGCCATGAGCTGGCTTGGGGGGTGGGAGGAGGCTGGGCTTCAAGGTCGCACTGCCTGGCCGTCAGCTGGGAACAGATCCACAGCTCCCCAGGACACGCCAGCTCCCTCTCCTCGAAGACCCCCACGCTGCCCGACCCAGACCTCCAGTTGCCGCCAGCAAAGGTGACTGTGGCCCACGAGACCACAGAGCCGCGCGTGGGGCCAGCCGGGAGGGCGCCTGCGGGACGGCCACCGAGGCTCTCGCTCCTGTTTCTTGCACATCGTCAGCACCCTCGTTTTCACTTCTCCCATCCATAGAAATCCCTGCCCAGGCGGTAACGTAGCCCGATGCAGACGCAGGCAGGACGCGGTTCCCCAAGCATGGTATTCCCTGGAATGTTCTCGTCTGCAGCGAAGCGTGCACCGCGGTCCAAACCCTAACTGCACAGAGTCATTCAGCGCAGCCCTTGTCTTCCCAGAAAAAGCCCCCGGAGCCTCATCTCCCTCAACCCTCGTTGCCAGTGGTGCCTGTACGTGTTGACAAAACCGAAGGTATGCAGAAAACTCGATTTGGAATGTTTGCCGATTGCCCTGGTGTCAGTACTCCCGCCGTGGCCGAGTCTGAGCTGCCAGCTGCCGTCACCGGCATACGGGACGCACACAGAGAAGCCAGACATGAGTCACCTGAGAGCAGAGATGACAGTGAGGCGAGGTTAAATCATCCGGAAGTGATTCACTGCATCTCTTTATTACCTTTGTCTTTAATAGGATTTATTTAATTGTGAATTTATACCACTTAGCCTTTAATCACAGCTCTGTGTAATCACCAGCACACGAAATTCCTGAAAATGTAACCATTTTCTTCATGCACCCAGTGCTGAGAACAACCAGAAATTGAAGTGGCCCAGGGGTCAGGCAGGACGCTAACTCCCGTGTGCCATGGCAGTTCCTTCACTCGCTGCCACGGGAAGGCCAAAGACGAGATGACAGTACAAAGCGGGGGGCTGAGATTCGGTGGTTCCGATGGCCCTCGGCTGGCAGCCCCCCCTTTTGTGGGCTGGGACCCCCTCCTCACGATGTGTTGCAAATGGGCTCAGCTCATTCAGCTAATGGGAACGCCAGCACTGATCTAAATGGAGGCTGAAAACAGTCCCTTACCTCTCCGTTGTCCCAGGGGGGACAAACGCAAAAGATTACTCATGGATTATAATTGCTTAATATAGGCTGGGATGTAAAAATCTAATCCCTTCTGCTCAGCAGCTGCAAAGTTCTACAGACAGAGAAATTATGCTTAATGCCAGCATGTTGAAGGTAAAAAGAAAATTCCATTCTCCCTTTGGGGGAAGAGAAAGGACATCTTTTTAGAGCTGTCAGAATTCACAAGCTGTAATAAATTATTCCTTTTCATTACCGATCTATTAAGCAGGCTGCTTTCTGTAATGGCAGAAAATTTCTGTTTAATTTTCATAGTATTAGACCACTGTGATTCTCGATCTGAAATCAACTTGCATTATCAGAAGGGAATGCATATAACATCACACGATGAGGTCTGTCTTGACTACATTTATTTATCCAAGTGCGAGGTTTAAGCATCTGCGTGACATGCCGTTCCTGGGTTGGAAACCAGACAGCGATCACCCTCCTGGGACCCTGTTATCAGGTGTCTACACCCCAGGACTCTGGTCTTTCCAGGGACCGGAGGTCAGTCAGCTATAAAATACTAAAAGTGGGTTCTGAATCCCCAAAGCGAAGTATCATAGGATTCCAAAAGTTCCCTGCCACGTATTTTCTCTAGAGTCAGACTTTTTATTTTCTGATGGCAAACAATCGATCAAAACATCCAAATCACTGATATAGCTAGAATTGGGGAGGATTTAGGATGTTTCAGAAAGCTTTCAATTACACATATAATTATTATGTGCCGATGGAAAGGAAAACACAGCTGGATGTGGTTGACTTTTCACATATCCCCCGTGCTGAGGAGATGGTCGTAAATGGAGCTATGGGTCACGTTCCTTTCACTCCGTGACACATGAATTAAAGACACGGTTCCCACTCTCTTGCTACACGGTGATAAAGTACATCCTCAGCCCTGAGAGGTTTCAAAATACTCTGAGAAAGACCCAGCTACGGCAGGTGCACACACGAGGGGCACACGCCAGCCTCTGGGGAATGCCGAGGGACTGCAGGACCAGGTAACCCTGGGAAGGTCAGTCCAGGCTGGCCAGCGAGGTGGCTTTGGAGCTGAGCCTTCACTGGTTCTATGGAATTTACCTGGAATGAAATTATGAATAACCTCGGTGGTTTTCATGTTCAATATAACGAGGTCAGTTTCTCTCTTGTTGAGCTCAACCAGTGAGCAGTTAGGCGCTGCCTTATCTTAGGTAACGCACATTTTTAGATTGTCCTCCAGGGTCTCATTGTGAATTTGGACCCCTAAATTTGCAGAGACCAGTGGGGAATAAACTAAGCATCGGATTCCATCTGACTGAGTGAGCTTGGGACTTGGAGTACATTAGTAGCATCTCCTTTGCCTCTCCACGTGGATGGCCACCTGGCCCTGGTTTCGCCTGGACCGTTGCTGGCCTCCTCTCTAGCCCCCTTGATGGGGCTCTGCCATTGAAATATATTTTATGCCCGGTGCATTTTATTACAAGGGCCACCATGAACAGAGCCACCCCTCATTCTCCTCCTGCAGAGGACGTTGTCTTCTCGCCACTGGTCCATGCCACGTCTGGAGATGCTCTGGGCACCAAGTGGTATGAGCCCAGCGCCCATGTCCCTGGGACAGGCATTCAGATCGAGATAAACACCCCGGGGAAATAAAGTGAGGGGTACAGGGATAGAGAGAGCGTTGGCATGGGGAGGTGGCGGGAGGAGGGCGCTTTAGCTGGGGGGGTCCTCATAACCAGAGGAGCTGATGGGCTGGGGGAGGCAGGAACCGAGGTGGCAGCAGGGGACAAAGGCCCGTGGAGAGCGACGGGGGCTGCAGCTGTCTGCCAGGCAGGAGCTGGCGTGGGGTGGCCTTGGTGGGCTGGGCGGGAGGAGAAGTGAGCAGCTTCCGTACTTGTTTTTAAGGTTAGAACAGCAGGTCTTGCTGGCGGACCGAAAATGGAGGGGCGGGAGGGCACGAGCTGGTATAAGGAATGATGCTGCGTTCCTCCCAAAATGACACCTAAACCCCCTCTGACCAGCAGCCCCACTTGTGCGTATGTGCAGGGACTGAGCAGATCCTTTCACACACGTTCCTCGTGGATCGTCCACAGTAGCCAAAAAGTGGGGCCACCCGGCGTCCATGGAAGGTGAACAGGTAAACTGGGGTGACTGGGGTGCACAGTGCGACGTCATTGCGCTAAATAAAAAGGAGCGGACGCGCCGACCTGCGCTGTGACACGGAGGAAACCGGAAGGCGTCATGTTGAGGGGAAGAAGCCTGGTCCAAAAGGACAAGCATTGTCTGATGCCACTTACATGAAATGCCTGGAAGAAGCAAATTCATAGAGACGTAAAGTGGATCCGAGATTACCAGTGGGTGTGGGGCCGGACACTGGGGGGTTATTGCTTAAAGGGGCGAACTTTCTGTGTTGGGTGATAAAAAGTTCGGAAATAGTGTTTCTGTTGCATTATTGTGAATGTAATGAATGCCACTGAATTGTACACACAAAAACAGTCAAAATAGCTGCGACAATTAAAGGAGAATGACGCCTAGGTTTGGGGCATTCATAATTGGAGGGTGGACGTGCCCTTGAGTGGCCTTGCGGAGGTCGGGGAGGGGAGATGTCAGGGCTCGGAGGGCACCCACTGACCACGTATTGATTTGTGGGGACGCTTCCTGCCTGGCCACCAGCCGCTCCCGGGGCCCAGGGTGTGTGGCCACCCCTGGCTCAGCCCCCGGCCAGCTTCCCAACGAGGCCAGAAAACCCAACCCAGAATCTTCAAGGTCAAAGGCAGAATGCTCCCAGCCGAGGCGTGCGGTCTGGGTCAGAGGAGAGGAGGACTACTGGGGAGCACCCAGTTCCCCGAGCTGACGCCCACCTGCTGGGCCCCACACGGCCCTCCACGGACAGGGCGGGGGGACCGAGATGGGGGCATGGGTGGGGGCAGCTGTATTTAAAAGACCCACTGGTCCAGAAAATCATTACAGGGCAGGATTTTTAATTTCAACATGGGGTTGTTGGGGGGGTGGGGTGGAAATTAAAGGGGGGAAAAAAGGAGCAGAAACAAAAATAACAAGGCCATTAATCTTTCATTAAGTTAAAGGGATGAAAAGGAATCGCTTAGAGTCTCTTCTCCCTCGCGCCACAAGCTGGGGTACCCCCTGCCAACTTCAAAGGCGCCGGAGAGAAGTTTGTTAATACTGTTGGCACTGTCAGGCTGCGGTTTACTTTTGCTTAAGCAGGATCATTTTTTTTTCTTCCCCCCACTTTTAAACAAAGAAAGCATGAGCCGGGCGCGCAGGAATGGGAGCCCTCGACGTAGGAGGCGTCCAAGGCGCAGAGGCTCCCGGCTGCCACCGTGCACACAGGGCAAGGCCACTTTGGTGTCCCTTCCCCGCTGCCCACCTCCCTAGAGACAAGCCTGGGCCCCGCGTTGGCGCCCTGGCACCCACTGCATCTTGGCACAGACGCTTTCTTTGGGGGGCGAGGGACACGTCCAGCCTGTCGTCTCCTGTCTGGAAGTGAACAGTTTTGCACCTTCAGAGGCTGTGCTGTTTGCGCTGAGAGCGTAGCTCACTGCTGGGGGGCGGCGGGGGGCCGGGGCTGGCCTGGTGGTGGCAGCCGCATGGCTGAGGCGAGTGGCGCAGGGAGGGGAAGGGCCCAGGGACACATGTGGGGCGCCCACCGCCGTGGACGTGCGAGCGGTGGCCTCCTCTGGTTCGCTCTTGGGAGGGCGGCCGGGAGTGGGGAAGGACGCGCGTTGTCACACGTGCGGTGCCCTGAAGGGAGGGAGTTTGCTTGGCCTCACCCACGGGGGCTGCACCGGTAAGGGTTGATGAAGGCTTTGAGACGCAGGGACTGAGTGACAGTTGTCCCACTTTGCACCCCGGGACTTCTACTTCCTGCTGGCACCGGCACAGGCAGCGGCACCCACTGAATATGTGGGAGGCAGATGACGTCACCGTGGGAGCCAGGCTGAGTCGTTACCCCACAAGCCACTGGGCAAGCCCCTCCATTCCCCAGAGCCTCTGTTTCCATCTGGTGAAATGGGGGTAAGAACTTTCCTTTTTTAAGACCACCCTGCATAGAGGCTGGAAAGAATCTCGTAGGAACTTTCCTTTGTACAGGTGCCAAGCGAGGCACCTTGGAGGAGGAGAGATGAGTCACCAGGAAGCAGAGTATAGTGCAGACAGAGCCCATTTGCTGACGGCCCGTCCTGGGTGCTGGATTTTGCTCAGGAGTAGCTTGGGGGACAGGCTGGTTTCGGGTTCCCTACTCCAACCCGTGGGCCTCAGTACGGCAGTGCCGCCTGTGGGGCGCGCTCGGCAGTCAGCGTCAGGGCCGCATTCAGAAGCGGCCTCTCCATGTGGGATCATCCTGCAGACCCTGAGCGCAGGGCAGCCTGGGGATTCCTCATCTGCAGGCCCAGCAGTGTCCCGTCCCTGGTGCAGGCAGCACCCCGCGAATACCCACATGTAGTGCTTTGTCCCTCCCCAGAGCAACCTCAGGACAGAACCAGGGACTTGGTGGGGCTCGTTGTCACATGAATTCAGACCTGCTGCTGCCCTGCTGCTTGGGGAGCTGCTGGCCAACTTCACTGCATCCCTGCCTCAAAGCAGCCCTGAGCTTCTGTATGGGGCTGGTGTCTCTTGGCAAACGGGAACAGTCAATGCAATAAATCGATAGGAAGATGGATATAGAAAAAGCCATGACGGTAGGCCTAGGGCTGCTGTAGGCCCAGACCCGGAGGCTGAACCCGATCCAGATCCAGACCCTGACCCTGACCCTGACCTAGCCCTGGATCCACAACCAGACCCAGACCCAGATTCAGCCCCAGCCCTAGACCCAGCCCTAGACCCAGACCCAGACCCAGACCCAG
>PVIY010042833.1:0-20706 GCA_004026745.1 Myrmecophaga tridactyla | reverse complement strand
AATTCAAAGTTGATATGTGGGTTAAATTTCTCAAAATATACTTTTGGTAAGAGTACCTACTCTCCCATCTTTTAAGTCTTCCTATCTGTTCTATAAACTGCCTTATGTCCTAGAAAATATGTTGTAGAAAATGTGTATTGAAAAACAATACACACAAAAAATTCCTGGGGAAATTCACCTTTTAAAATGCACTGATTTCAGAATTGGAAAATATTTAGGCATAAAATAAAAATAGTTCAGAAAATGTCATAGTTAAACTTGGGTAATTTTTTTTTTTAGTCTTTGAACCCTTTCTTCAA
This sequence comes from Myrmecophaga tridactyla, assembly GCA_004026745.1. Lineage (NCBI taxonomy): Eukaryota > Metazoa > Chordata > Mammalia > Pilosa > Myrmecophagidae > Myrmecophaga > Myrmecophaga tridactyla. Next base: position 20,407 of record PVIY010042833.1, on the reverse strand, counting down.
TTCCTTTATATCCATTTGAATAAAGAGTTATATTTTTTTTAATCTTGCTTATCTATATTCTGGAAATAAGGATACAAGTTTCTTCATATTCTTCACCTTAGGAATCCTTCCAGTAACACATTAAAGAATAAATTAAAATGAGAAAGGTGAGCCACAAATTTTGTATTTATAGGAACCCACCACATAATTTATACCATTAAATACTTAAACTAGTGAGTGCTTATTTTAATTATCACAGCAATATGAGACTGCAACATATTTAATGATGGAATCTAAGCTTTTTTATGAGATATTCATAGTTTAAATTAGTAATCAGATAATTCAAGAACTGATGCAGAATTGAGAAATTCTGAGGAAGAGTGATTGAAAGGTTGACCAAATAGATATTAAAGATTAAGCCAATTAAAGAAGGAATTCACGATCAAGATGATGTTCTTGACACATCACCCACCAGATTATGGTCATAGGTCCTACCTGTGGCCAGAAAGAGCTGAGCAGGTGCTGTGTATATGGATGCAGCCTGTGGCGATGTTGACTGTTCCACGTAATGATGAAATCTCGGGACTCGTTAGCACAAGGATGTAACCCTAAGAGGCAACCAGGCACAGTTCATAGAGGAGCTTCAAGCTACCGATTTTTTTGAGATGATTATATAGTATCATGTTGTATCTAAGCAAGGTGATATCACACCTGGGGCTTTGATTAAAAACATTAGAAACATAGAAAATAAGAGAGGAAAATGAATTTGCAAATTAAGCACTATGAAATAAATTTTCTAAAATGCATATTATATCCTTATGATTCACAGAGAGGGAGAATACAGAAAAGCTTTAAATAGTGGAAATTTTCATAAATAGGTCTTATTTAGATTCCCAAATCATGGTTATTAGTTTATTTGATACTCAAAGAGATAATTCTCGTTCTTGAATTATGTTAGACCCACTCGGGTGAGGAAGTTAGCCGGGCCCTTTACTGGGGAAGGAATCTCAGTACTGTTGCAAAGTTGCCACGAAACTTTGCCGAACAGTCATTCAGAGTGACACCACTAGGATTTTTCAGGATCCATTTAATCATTTGTTGCTCGTTATCATATAATCTGCATTTAGGGAATACCCCTTTCATTCTTAAAATGCTCTCTAGCCATAATGTCTTTTCTCCTATCTTTACATTTCCAGACACTGCAACTAGCAGTTTCTGTAACCATTTCTACCTTCATTTCTGATTTTCAAGATTATTATCCCAAGAGACCGTTAAAAATAAATGAAAGTATGTGTAAAAACAGAACTGAAATATATAAGTAATGGAAAGGAGTCCTTAAACAGCACATGAAACTATATGGCATCTTCCAAAGTGGTGAAAAATTACCAGAACTGTAAGCTTTAGAAATTATGTTTTCTCTAATTTTCTTCTATCATATTACCCCTTTCTTACATTGATTTGTTCAATTTACCATCCAATGGTCAGATATAAGTCTGAGTGTTGAAGGTGTAGCAGATAGAAGATAAGACCCCTACAAGTTATTGTGTAGTTGATGGGAACATAATTCCAAGAAGAAAGTAAGTACCAACATCAATGGACACACAGGATACTGCTGCAAACTTGAGGGAGAAAGGTGCTCACAAGTCAAAGCCTTTCCATATGCTGTTCACTCTAGAATAAATATTCTTCCTACTGCTCACCTAAACTATAACTCCTCTTTATCCTTCAGGTTTCAGCTAAGCCTACCTTCCCCAGAGATGGTTGTCTGCCCTCTGAGTCCTGGGTTAGGTCCCCTCCTCTGTACTTCCACACTATCCTTCCCCTAATGGAACACATAGATGATAAGTTGCTATTTCCTTTACCATAGACTCCAAATAGCCAGGCCATTTGTTTTATACACCATGTACTCACATTCCCTGACACAATGTCTGGCATTTAGTTATTGCTCAATAAATATTTTGAACTACGGAGTGAATAATGTTCTGCAAACAGAGAATACACACACAATCGGAAAATTCATAAAGAGGTCATTAAAGCTCAGCATTTTAAAAAAGTCATCAATTATGCAATGAGTACCTATTCTTCTACACAGAAAATAGTAGCAATCAAAATGCAGTCCCTGATTTTGAGAACTGGGTGAGAAAAAAACTCAGAAAAATAAGTAGACATTCATACAACTAAGCATGTCCCAAGTCAGACTGAGCCAAATGCTTCACAGAAGTATAAAGTATGATGGAATAAGAGACAAGGTGTTTTTGGTGTATTTATGTATTAGGAGCAGGATCTAGTTAGCAAAGGTTATGGCTGCCTTCACTGATTACAGCATGGGTAGATCATCTCCAACAATTTTTCATTCTGGCATCTCTGTTCCTAACAATCAAATTCTCCAAAGAGACTCTGATTGAACATGCTTGGTTGGGAAAGGGCAGACACCGAATTAGCCACCCAAAGTGGCAGTAGTAGATCACCAAACAGAAGTGGAGGTACCATTACAAGAAGAAGGAGGATGGATAGTAAGTTGGAAAAACACTTATTTTGGTTGGACCAAATTGACCAGGACAGTCTCTCTTAGAGAAGAAATAAGTCAAGTTCTCAGAGCAGAACATCTATCTGGCCTGGGAAGATAAACTAGATGGAGTAGAATGCAGTCAACAAGGACTTAAATTTGAAATTGATCAATTCTCTATTTTTATTGAAACTAATCTATGTAGTGATATTAAAAGTAGTAAAATTATATGTTTCAATTTAAAAAATTTTTCTTTTAGGAATCTTGAAAAAAAAAACCATTGATACTTGAATTTCAAGTTGTTTGCATTCTATTTGTTTGAACCATGTTCTGATAGAAGATAGTCAAGCAATTCTTAAATAAAGATACAAGCTATACTTTCCCATCACCCATGTGCTATAGAATAAAACTTTTATACATCCCTCGAATGACAGACTGTCTTTAAAAGAATAAGTTGCATTGGAAAAACACTCAAGCTCTCTGTAACAACACATTGTCATTTTTCTTAAAGAAAATGTGTTAGAGGGTCAGAGGCTCTAGCTCCCCAGACTTACCATGTAAACATATAAATCCAAAGCATTGCATGGTCAGGACCAACAGAAGATTGCTTCCTTATTTTCCATTTAATTTCTAGGCATGATACAAAGAGTGGTTCTGAAGAGCTCTAAAATATCAATCGCACTGGAAACCTAAAAGAATGGATATATGAAAGAAAACAATTGATTTTTAAACATCCTCTGTATTTTAGAATTATTTTATAGAACAATTAAGATAAAACTTCTTCTTCATAAAGTAGTAATGGCACTAAAGATTAAGTGTTGAATACATACATCACTATCATATTTGATTCTTACAGCTTTAAGAAGGAAACTAGTTTGATATAACTATTCCTACATTAAATGAGAAAACTTGAGAGCCATACAGTATTCTGCCTTTATAATTACTAAATTGATGTGCTTTTGTCTTCATTCTCCAACATAAATCTAGTTCAGTGCACCTACTGTGGCTTTATGCACATGACTAATTATACCAGTTAACATTCCCCCAATTTCATTTGTTTTCTGAAACAGTACTTCTGCTAGAAGGCCTTGGAGAAGCACACAAACCACTACAAAGTATTCCTGCAAACTGCTTAACCATTGTTCAGCCACTGCAAAGTACACAGTTGCAGAGAACATATTGGTTTTACATGAAAGCACCTGGAATTTAACAATAAATGCCAGGTGTAATTTGGATACTAGTAAGGATGAAGTGTGCAGCTGCCTTAAGGCAGATACGATCTGGCAGTTCAGTTCTTTCTGTCAACCTGTAGAATGCTTCCAAATGTCCCCCATGAGCTAACTCACATTGCCTGGCAGAAAGTCAAGTAATGTGCAATACAAGAATTTCTTCAATGAAAGGCAGTGATTTTCACAAAATTCGAGTCATTGCTTCTTTTCTTATACATATCAATGTCCCTATGTTAGGCTTAAATAGTTCTTTTGCCCAGACTTCTGCATCTTGACTTCACTAACACAGATATAAATACACTGAGTCCAACTCAATCAAATTAAGTTAATGCTGTGAGAACACTTATTGAAAAGCCAGGTGTTTGTGTCTGTGTGTCTGGAACTCTCACTTTTCCTCTGACGTAAATGTATTTAGATAGGAATATTTATCCCAAACCAACATCTAATTGATTTCTGTATGCCCATGACTTAGTCCTGCCATCACATTGTATTACGTTACATGCCTTCCCCAAGATACAATCTTGCCAAGTGCATTTTAAAAATGCCTGACATATGTCACTGGCAATCCTAGGTGCTTTGCGACATGCTGTGTCCCAAGTAATAGTGTATTATTCACAATACCTCTTATCTGTTAAATGAAGGGTCACTATTTTTTTTCTTTAAAATCATCACAGAAGCTTCACCCAAAGCAAACAATGACAAGTGTCACTGGGCACCAGTATCTAGTAGATATGCAAATAAGAGTTGACAGGTTTTAATGGTCCCCAAAATGTTCATTTCACATATGTCCACCCCAAAAAACATAAAGTTAGCTTTAAGCATCTTGCTTCTCCTCTTTATTTCATTTGGCTCAAAAATAAAATTGGCACAGTTTTATTCACCACTGGAGATTAACTTCTAATAGAGTCTTTAGAGAACATATATGCATTAGAATCATTTGCCATTGTTTCTGAAAATGGAGAAGTGAAGATTAAAAGAGAAATTGGCACAGATCTTCCAAATACTTAGAATGAAACTGCAAATTGCATTCTTGAAAGCTTTTTGCAATTCAAGTAAAAATAATGAAACAAGCATTTGCAAAGAAAATAGGGAGCACAAAAAAACATTAGCAAATACAGCAAGAGCTTTGAGGGTATAAGTCAGCCCAAGTTGATAGTTTTTCAGGAAAATTATAACACTGATGAATAAAAAAAAATGCTGTCTAAAATGTTGTGGATATCTGTTAGAAAACAATGATTCTCTATTATTCAAGTATTCTGACAACATAAACAATGGACTAATAATAAGCAATCCAGACTTTTGAACCAGAAGGTGGATATAGGAGTCAGTGTGACCCTCTTGAGGTTATAACAAGAAAGCACTGGGACTAATGAATTCCTAATTTGGTTAAACATTGCTGTTTCTGGTCTAGAAGTGAGATCATATCACATACTGAGATTTATCTAAATCGCCAATTTAGGAAAACAACCTAATAGTCCTAAAGGCAGAATTTAATGATATGTCCAATATGCGCTTATCATAATTTAACAAAAACATTTAGCCTAGATAAATGTAAATTACCGCTAGAAGAGAGGTTTAGAATGAGAAAAACTATTTTCTACATTGATGAGCGTGAGAAAATACTAGAAAGTAATAGTGCTACAAAGTCCTGAGATACAGAAATTGATCATTTATTAACAGTAAATAAAATAGCTGAAAATACGTCACTCCTAAAAAATTACTAGTGACATATTTTTACCTTGATGTAAGCCCATCCTACAATAAATGAATAGGTGGCAGCTGTTGCAATCAGAACTGTAATTACTTCCTGTGCTCCTCGACTCCTAGTAAACTGGCACTGTCATTCATTTATATTCAATCCACCTTTCTCTTGTTTCTCAGCCCTTGTCCTCACACATACTCCTCCCCAAAACACACATGCCTACCTTCTCCCAGTATGTAGTACTTATAGTTAAAACTTAGTACTCTTTCCTTAGTACTCGGTACTTATAGTTAGGGGTTCTTAGCAAGGTCATCAGGTTGCCCTGCCATATATGGCACTTGCCCCCACTGCCCCAGAATCCACAGTAGAGATGACTGTCTCTCAGTCAGCTCAGCCCAGATTCAGAGCATAGTTTAACTCTGGACATCTGAACTGAAAACTTCACCTAGTATTTCATATTTGATCTCAGATATCAGGAGTTCAGATAGGAGGGAAACTTCTAAAAACAGACAAAAAAAAATTTATTTGGCAAACTATTCCACTTTCCAAATGCCTAAATAAATAAATGATAATATTTACTAGCATGGGCACAATGCTTTACAATTTGCAAATCAGCCCACCTTCATGATCACATTTGGACTTCACAATATTTCTATATGCAATAGGAGTACTGTTACAACCATTATAGGTGAATAGATTAAGATCCAGTGAAGTTATGTGTCTTGGCAAATATTACTCAGTTATATCATGGTGGAACCAACAATATTGTTCATATTCCTTCCAAATCAGAATCATCTACCAAGACTGGACTAGCTGCTGATCAGCCCACAAAACCAAGTTTCCAGCTTAACCCACAACAAAGTAAGGATGATATGAAAACATAAACCAAGAGATTAAAGAGCAAGTGAGGATAGTACAATGGAATAGGTGAGGAGTATAGTTAACTTATCTTTGTGAAAAGTCATACATGAAGAAGTTAGCAGGAACCACTAGTAAAATCTTGACATAAAACTAGGCAAAGGTGATTAAAAAGAGGGAAATAAAAATAAAACATATACCCAATCTTACCTGGGAGTGTAGATACAAAAAATATAAAGAAAAAAGACACATAGCAAATCAAATCCTGCAGTAAATTGTAAATGATGTAGTCAAGAGCAAATAGAATTTTTATAAGAATAAGTGGATCCTATCATTGTAATGCACAACATTCACAGATCAAAAGAGGAAAGCCATATGGTGATATCAATAGATTCAGGTAGTGGAGAAGGATTTATCAAGTTCAATATCCAGATTAAAAATTAAAAAAACAGTTAGGAATTGAAAGGAATATTCCAGAAAGGAATTGAAAGGAATTATATGCACTTTATCTATTGCATTATTTAACTAGTCCTGCACAATAACTAATACATAGGTTGTGTACATAATCATAAAAATGATAATATATATAAATAATAATAGGTTAAATACTAAAACCATACCTGCCAATCCTAAAGACATGTAGGGTGTTACATAAGAGTCTGCAAAGTTTCCAAGCACTAGGCTAACTTTCCAGAAACCTACAATCTTGGATCCCTGGACCAGATAAGTTCTGAAATGCAGAGGGACCAGCCTCTCCAGAATATCAACTAATTCCATCCCCCTATCCCATATTATCAGCAGACTCCTCAAAATGAAAAAGTTAGAATGGGCATAGCCCAACTACTCCTAAAGAGTGGGAGAAAGATCAAAGGTGATGGTGGAGTTATACAGACAAGGTAGGGTTTAACAAATGCATATGATTGCTGAATCATTATATTGGTATTTCTTTTAGTCTCCAGTAACTTAGAGCAGTTAGAAGTAAAAACCTAAAATTGTGGAATCATAACCCATCCAAACTCTGAAATCTGTTCTACAACTAATTGTTGTGATATGTTTCAAAATTTATTGCTTTTTTGTATGTATATTGTTTTTCACAAAAAAAGAAAAGTTGACTGTGATGATAAATGCACAGCTATTTGATGATATTGTGAACCATTGATTGTATACTTTGGATGATTACATGATATGTGAATACATATCAATAAAAAATTCAAAAATTACAACTAAAAAAATAGGTTAAATACAGTCCCTGCCATTCCTGCGCTGCTCTTTTTTGTTATGTTTTTAAATCATAACTAGGTCACACGGCATAAAAAAATTATCCCCAAATTTATTATCTCACAGTAAGTATGGGTCAAGAACCTAGGAACAGGGTGACTCTGGCTCAGGATTTCTTGTGAATTTTCAGTGAACATGTTGGCTGGCACTGCAAACATCTGAAGATCTAACTAGACTTGACATTTTGAGGAATCTAAGAGGAAGAACAATAGTAAGAGTACGCAAGGGCCAGCACTGTGACTGGGTAAATCTGCATGGGTAAGTTTCAAGAAAAACAAAGTATTGAATTATTAAATTAAAAATAAAAAGTGAGGTTCGGGGAGGGCCATGGTGGCTCTGTGGCAGAATTCTCACCTGCCATTGCGGAGACCTGGGTTCAATTCCCGGTGCCTGCCCATGCAGAAAAAAAAAAAAAAGTAAGAAGTCTGGTTCAGTTCCCAGACCATGCACCCAAAAAATAAAAAATAAATAAAATAAAAAGTTTCCAAATGATTTGAATGGGATGATGCCATTTACTTATATTCAGCAACACACAGAGATACTATATATTGTTTATGGGGATATTTATTATTTATATAGTAGAGGAAAATGTGCCATAATAGAAAGAAAGGTGCCAAATGAGAAGTACAGAACACTATTGTGTAGAAATTCCATGATTCTTAAAGAAGTCCTTCTGAGCTGGATGGACAACTGCAATTCAGATAGGCAGGGAAGGGGAGGAGGGCTCCCACAGTGTGGACGTCATGACTTTTCGGCTGGGAAAGGCAGCTTGCAGGAGGGTAGGTGTGTCATATAACTGTGGAAGATGAGAACAGAGGGAAATGGGGATTACAAAGGTAGATTTGTGGCTTGACTGGGAGATCTTGGCCAGGTCAAGCAGTCTTACCTTACTTTACAGATACTAGGGAATCATTAACATTTTTCAGGTAGGCACTAATAGAATACAGTCATTTTAGGAGATTGATCTGTTAACTATGCTCAGGATGGATTAAAGATAAGAAAGTTTAGAGGCAAGTGTCATTAAAGAAGCTATCACATCAAATCAGCCATGAAATAATAGGGTTCTGAATGCAAATGTTCATAATCAGAATGGAGAGAAAAGGACAGAGGACTGAGTGATCACAGAGAAAGATGTGGCACAGCTTGGTGACTAAACAGATGATAGAAGAAGAGGAAGGGGTCAAAGACAAAACTGAGATTTTCAGTCTGGATTCATGGAAATATAACTCTGATAAACAAGAAGGCAAGGAAGGTATTTAGTTTGGAGAGAGAAATATCTAAATCCACGTAATTTAAGTCAACTTGAGATGCCCCTATAATATACAATCAAATAGGGATACATGTCTCATGAGTAATAAACATAATTGCGTATAAAAGGAGAAATGCATGAGTATGACTCTTTAGAATGATCACAACAGTGATTTTACATTTGAGACAACAGGATTAGCAAAGTCATAAACGGAAAGAAATTATTTGGAACTCTATGTTTGAGTGTGTGTTTCTATTTATTTTTCTCTAATGATGTTGGCAATGAGCTTTTAAACAATATTACCGCCAGGATTTGAAGTATTATGTTCAAATTGCTTAGATTTTTATTGTTTTATTGTTTTGTGCCAGTGGCATATAAAAAGTGGAAAACCATTTGATGTCCATTCAAACCAAAAAGATTTTTCATTGCCAGTCTTAAAAGGGCAGAAACAACAATCATACAAAGTCGTAGTTGAGCAAACTATTTTTAAGTCAAAATAACTTGCTGAATTAAAAAAAAAAAAAAGCAATCAGTCATGTGTTGTTTCGTTGTCACACCAAAATTTCAAGACTAATTTCTTTCTCCCATTGTGTAGGAAGGTTCTCAGATGATCACTGGGAAGTTACCCAATAATGGTTCATGGAAATGTTAATTTCCTAGTATCAACAGGACCATACCTATGCTTGAGAGTTAATCATTTTGAATTAAGTATTCAGAATAAATAATCTCTTGTTGGCCCTCATGGGTGCCTCATGAAAAACCAACACCATTCAGTCTGAGGAAGATAATTGTATGAATAAACTGAAATAAAAGTGGGTAGAATATTTTGCTCCTCCAAAAAAGGTAAAGAAACAAAAACTAATGTCATCAACATCAACAAAAGGCTGAAAAGGTCTTTTAAAAAAGTTAAACAGGGTTGGGTTCCTGGTGCCTGCCCATGAAAAAAAAAAAGTTAAACAAAAAAGAATTTGTTTAAAAAGGTCCAAACCAACTAATAGAGATTCCAAGTCATGTTATGTCCATATAATTCTGCATGACTAAGTAGAAATCTTGCTAAATAAATAAGCTGCCATCATCCAAAGCAGCCCCAGGAAATTAAAACTTTCAGTAGTTCAAGGGTTCTATTTTAATTTGAGTATCTCCAGAAAATGAGATCTAAGGAGCCACTGGTGAAGTGAGACAGAAAGGGAAGGAAGCCACTAAAGTACATATTATCAAGCAAGTTATCACCATGGGCAACTAGAGCTTAATCCCACTGAAACACTGTAGGAGCCAGGAAAGAACCATGCCCCACAGATATCCCATTAGTTGCTGATAAAGGGGTGCACATATTGTGTTCTAGTCTGCCCTGAATTTGGACAGAGTGGGCTTGCATGGTAAGCACAGGCATGTTAAAGGTTAGAGGTGTGTGAGTCCTAGTAATACATTGGCCAAGTCTATGGTCTTTCTTAATTCAGACTCATGAAAAAAAATGCTATACACAAATCTGCTCTAAATAAGCGAGTTGTCCAAATACAGAAAACATTACTTGTAACGTATTCGCCACAAATAGAAACATATTCTCAAGTGCTTTGCCATTTCTCCCTGGTCTGATTGGAACAGACATGTCCTTAGAGAAGTCTACTTAAGTAACAGAACTGACGAGATAATAAGACAGAAAACATAAACTAAATTGCTGTGACCCAAAACATGACCAGCCACAGGAAACCACAATAAATAGTAAGTGCTGAGAGTTCAAAGATGGAGATCAAGAGGCATCTCTTTCAGATTAATTTCAACAGTTCTGAGTCAAGTTACTAAAGCAGGAGTGGTAGGTTTTAATATCTGATAAATAATACAAGATACCCTGAAACCAATAAGCTTACAATATTCTTTTGGAAAATACCTTCAATAAAGCAAACATAGCACGTCAAGGCACATGGCAGAACTAGCATACCTAAGTTGCAACACAATTCTAATTTTTCTAAATTCCGAGATACAAGGTTAAGCTGCTGTTCTAGTTTGCTAGCTGCGGGAATGCAACACACCAGAGACGGACTGGCTTTTAATAAAAGGGGATTTATTTTGTTAGTTCTTCAGAGGAAAGGCAGCTAACTTTCCACTGAGGCTCTTTCTTATGTGGAAGGCACAGGATGGTCTCTGCTGGTCTTCTCGCCAAGCCCCTGGGTTCCAACAACTTTCCCCGGGGTGACTTCTTTCTCCATCTCCAAAGGCCTGGGCTGAGCTGCTAGTGCTGAGATGAGGAATGCTGAGCTGCTAGTCTGTGCTACGTTACATTCTCTCATTTAAGCACCAGCCAATTAAATCAAACGTCACTCATTGCAGCAGACACGCCTCCTAACCGACTGCAGATGTGATTAGCAACAAATGAGGTTCACGTACCATTGGCTTACGTCCGTCCGCAGCAACAAGACTAGGTATGCTCACCTGGCCAAGTTGACAACTGAATCTAACTAACACAGCTGCCTTTGAGAAACAGAAGCTCCTCTGCTTAGGTCTAGACGCAGAGTCTAATAAATGACCACATAAACGTTGTCCAATCAGATTTATTCCAGGTGTTTGTATTCTCTTCAATTATATATGAAAAAAGACCACAAAAGTACATCTGGCAGCATATGAGTTGTTTGAAATCTAAAGGACTTTGTTCAAAACAAAGATTTTAAATGAAATAGAACCGAATACAGCAATACCTCTGTTTGCCACCCCCACCGGTGTTACTGTGTTTCAAGCTATTTCACATCTATTTCAAATGCAGGCCAAATTGAGCTCACTGCCAATTTTTGTAAATAAAATTTTATTAGAACATAGCCATGCCCATTAGTTTATGTATGTTGACGGCTATTTTGACACTACAATGGCAGAGTTGAGCAGTTGCAACAGAGACCATAAGGACTGCAAGCATATAATATTTAATATCTGGAGCTTTATAGAAAAAGTTTGGCAATCCCAGATATAAATAAATCAATGGTAGGCAAGACTGGCAGTGGGACACCAGTTAGAATGGCTATTTAAAAACTCAGGAAAACTGATAAAGTTCTGAAATAAGTTGAAGCTAAAAATCTGCAAAGTTGTGCAGATTTAAGAGATATTTAGAAGTCAGATCAGCAATTTAGCAAGTGATTTGATACAGGAGATGAGGGAAAGTCTACAACTCCAGTCCCCTGACTTGGGCAACTAGAGGAACAGGAAGTGTTATTTACTAGGAAGGAAAATCTGAGAGTCAGGGTGAAAGGATGTTAAGGTCAATTTTAGACCTAATTAGTCTGAGGCGCATGTGGGGCATCCAAGTGAGTTATCTAGAGTCAAGACTATGTGGTGTCAAATCCCAGCCCCCCTACTCACTAATAGTGACATTAGTAATTCTTTAAATATTTCTGTATCTCAATTCTGTCAGCACATAGGGTTGGTGCCTGTATTAAATGTTACATGTTGCGTTTAAGACAATTAACTAGCAGACAATAAGAACTCTGCAAATGTTAACTGTCATTTTACATTTTTTATCAAAAGAGGTCCATTTTAAGTAAAAAAATTTTTTGTTTTTTGTTTTGCTTACTGATTGCAATCCCCTCATATGAAAGATGAGAAAATGGAGTCCCAGTTGCCTGGAGCCAAACAGCAGATCAGTGGTTGTATCAGAAATAAAGTTCTAGTTCCATAACGTTCTGGCCCTATGGTCTAGCTGCTGCACAGCACACTCAGACAAGCCATCACAGAGTGTCATGTCAGGTCCACTCAAAGTTATGTATCTGGGTATCTGGTTGAAATTAAGCAGTTTATCACTCATAAGAAAGTTTTGACTTTTTTTTTTGAGTGAACGTGGAAAGAGAGACTTAGTGTGCAGTCACCTTGAAGAGGTGAGATAAAGACAATGGAGGAGTCATTAGGCATCTGTCCCCTGCCTCCTCCTTGAATTAGCTTTGGAAAGAAGTAGCCAAGCCGGAGGCAAAGGTGTCATTTTCATGAAAGTCTCCCTGAAAAATGAAGATGCAAACAGCACTGCTTGGGGCCCAAGTGACAGTATTAGGCACAGTGAGCACTCCATTTCCAAAGGAGGCACCACGTGGCTGTAACCCAGCTTGCACCAGAAAGGAGCCCAGTGCTATGTGGCATCTCTTAGTATTTTCAGTTTTGCAGAAGTACACAAGGCAAGATAATATGAGGCTACACCATAGGCAGGAATGGGATATTTTATGGAAGGCAACTGCAGCAACAGTGGGGGCAAGATTTTCTACCCTAGTGGCCTGCGAACCACAAAGCACGGGTCAAAAAAGAAGAAAATTAACATATTTGTTCCTGAACACTTGGCAACTATTACAGGGAATTCCAAGAAATACCTGGGAAGTGATTACACAGAGAAAAACGGAATAAACTAAAATTCTACAGTGATACAAGAGCAAAGAAACTAGAAAGTTAGAATAATTATACTAACATAATCTCATAGTTACACTCAGGCTATTGAATGCTAGGAAATTTAACTTACAATTACACTGTAAAACAGTGGTCCACAAACTAGCATGCATCAGAATTACCTGGAAGGCTGGTAAAACACACAGATTGCTGAGCTTCACTCCCAGAGTTTCTGATTCAGAAGACATGGAGTAGTTCTTAAAATATGCATTACTAACAAGCTCCCAGGTGATGCTGATGTTTCTGGTACAGAGGTCATACCTTGAGAACAATTGCTTTTAAATAGGCCAGGCATAAATTCCTATAGGGACCCTTTTCTGATTCTATTTCACTTGTATATTGCCTTGCATTTCTCTCCAACTTAGCATTTCCCGCTCTGTATCATAATGTTCCCTTTACTGATCTGTCTTCCTGACTAGACTCTGTGATTGTTCAGGGCAAAGAGCCTGGTTTTCATCTCTTCTTGTTCAGTGACTGGCTCTCTATAAAGTCACAGGGAAGAGAGAGGGAAGAAGAAAAATGGGGAAGGGGAGGGAAAGACGGTAGGGAGAATAGAAACCACATGAAAGGCTTGAAAACCTTGATTAGCTCCTTTCTTAATTCTCCAGGAAGAAGATATTAGCTCAAGGATTGAGTGCTGCATCTAGTTTATTTGGGCGGAACAGGGACACCCACAGTGGGCAGGTGGGGGAAGGGTGACGCGAGGAAAGAAAGGGAAGGCACTGAATAAAGGATGCATCACTAAGCCAACTAGCACCATGTACCACTGAAGTGGTGGAGGGGGAATCTCTGGAAAACAGTGAAAAACACATGCTACCACACAAAGGTCAAGAGAGCTAATGAATATTTACTCTGTGCCCCTCGGTTACCAGTTAGGAGCTGCCCCCACCCAGGTGGATTTAATTCTCATTTGTATCTAGCCTGTTGTGTAGAGGTGCTGGATGTTAGAAATCCAGGCTGGGGAGATGGAAATGGCAAGGGGATCCTAGAATTTTAGGGGAAGCAATGACAGCATCTTCTATATTTGATAACCAAAGAGATATTTCCATGACATTATGTCTAAGGAAAAGAAAAAAGCTGGATCAAACTATGGCAACTTAGCATGTTCTCATGCAATTAAGATGTTGGGCTTTTATATTAAAAGAATCTATTTTACAATGTTATGAATCAGTGCAAGGTAAACTTAAGGACGGACGACCTTATGAAAGAATTGCACCTAAGCCTCTCCACTATCAAGCTCCCTTAGAGATGATCAGCTGCCTGACTCATTCATCCTGAAGAGAAGGAGTACACAACACAGATAAAAGAGAAAGCAGCAATATGGCCCAGGGAGGGCTTTGCAGAGGCAGAGATTCTTTCTTGAGGTCTTTCATAAGGAACTTGATAAGTAAAATAAAAGCAACTTACAGTAGCGAACCAGGGTGATTTTAAAATAATCTATGAAGGTATTCTCCTGGCACTTAGTAAGTGAAAATATGACCTTATAAATGTTTTGTCCAAGCTGTATGGGTATGCCATTGTTGTCAAAGTGATATTTTCTGCTAACTTAAAGGTCCTGTTTGAATGTCACATAAACCCCCAAATTAATTATATATATTAAGGTAATTTTTTTTTTCATGTTTTGACTATTTGCAACCATTTTTCAGCTCAGTTAGTAAAATCACCTTCAGCAGAAGTTTAACTTATGATTAATTAAGCATTCAGTACATGTTTTTATGAGCAAGGCACAAAGCCAAACACCTTCTGTGACACACTGAGGGAAGCAAAGATCTTGCTTTCAAGAAATTTGTGATATAATAAAGATATGGTGGATGTATAAAAAAATTTTAAATTTCCCAGTGATATTACCCAAAAAAGGCAATGGAAAGTCAGAGCAAGGAAAGTTTATTTCACGTGAGGGAAAAGAAAACCTCCTGGGTCAGGTGGCATTTGAACAAAGCCTTAACGCACTCACAGGATTTAGAAATGTGCCATAGAGAATAGCATTCCGTAAGTCCAAAACAGCATAAAGACACGGCAGTGAAATAACTTGGATGACTTATTTTCATTATTACAAAATAACGTGGGTGATGCACATGGAGCTCAATTTCGCCAGAGAATGCGGTATCTGCAGAGAAATGATAAACAGAATCAGAAATAGGTTTGTACCAGGTATTAAAAGATCTAGAACTGCACTTTCCAAAACAATAGCTGCTAGACAAATAGCCACATGTGGTTAGTTAGCACCAGAAAACTGGCTAAAAGCAGATTTTGAAAACTTAGTAGAAAAAAATAAAGTATCTCATTAAAAAATTGTATATTGATGGCATTTTGAAATGACATTCTTTTTAATATAGTGGGTTAAATATAATATTTTCTTTTTACTTTTCTTAATATTACTGCTACAAAATTATAACTTCTATAATATCACAGTAATCTACTGAACGATATGTTCTAGAATAATACCTGAAAAGTTCAACTGTTTTATGTGAGTGGTTATGACTTTAGGTCAAAGGGTGAATGAAATCTGAATCAAAGAAACTGACATTGATAGAAAAGAGAGGAATTTAAGGTATGAAAGAAGAAGAAAGCACGAGCGATGTAATGGAGGAAGTGGCAGTGGGTATGCAGAGAAGGAGACAAAAGTAAGTGGTGCTGGTAAGGTGGAACTGGCAGTAATTGGCAGTGGATTCAGTTATGTGTGAGAGAGTCAGGAAAGGGTAGAAGTCTAGGATGGTGCTGAGGTTACAGGAAGGAATAATTGGAATAAGTAGAGTAGAATTAATAGAAAAAGCAAGAAGGAACAGATTTAAAGAAGAAAAATTGAGTTCAATTTTGGGCACCGTAAGTTTTAGATATGTATGGGATATACAGTGTAATGGCTGACACAGTAGTTAGAAATGTGTGAGAAGGGATGCTTCTACAACTTGGGAGATTTTCAAAGATTATATGGAGGACAGAGCACACTAATAATTTTTTTAAATAGCATTTTCTACTTACTCTCGTTTCTCTATGGTTCAAATAAATCTTTCTCCTTTTATTAGAAAAGAAATAGCATTTTCTACTCAAAGAGTGGAGCTCCCTTATTCTCCTGTGATTGACATGGGGATCACAGCTCCATGCGCCATCAAAAGCACTATAATGATTTGTCAAATATCATTAGGCAATGCTGTCTGTTAAAGGAAGTCCAGGTTACGGAAAAGCATAAAATAAGGAAAAACTCCTTCATTCACCAATTATTTATTGAGCTCCACTAAGGGCCAGCCTCTGCACAGAATGCTGGAGAGTTGCACAGTAATGAGACATCAGTTTGTTCTGGGAGTGCTCATGATTTCAGAGCATTTGTTCAGGCAAAGTGAAAATATTAAGGAGTAATGAAACTGGTAGGAAAATTTGTCAAACTTTGATGCTGTAAAGATTACAACCTCGGACAGAATCAAAACCTGAAGCAGAAAGGGGCAAACTCTGCCTGAATTTCTAAAATGATGTTTTCTTTTCATTTTGTGACTGGCTTTAATGCGATATACTAGCTTCAGTGATTTTTAATATTCTGTATTATTAAACTGCTATTGTTTTTAATGTTGGTTGTATTTACATTATGCAATTAGGTAACTTATGATAACCAGAAATGATTTTTTTCCATTAGAAACAAAATGTACTCTATGCTGCATGTGGACATAATGTCTCTAATTTTAAAATATTCCATGCATGGTCAAAGGTACCTATAGGAGACTACTTAGAACTGAGAAGACTGCACCTTGTAGACTAGAAGATATCATAACTGTTTATCAGTGAAGCAAATGAAAACACCACATTCAATTCCCAAAGCATCAACTAGAATTGTATCACATTTCAGATGCAATTGCATTGGGGCTGGTCAGAAGTACACTAACAATTGTAAACAGGACATTTTGATATGTTTGGGATAAAACAACAAGGGCATTGAAACCTTGAACAATCACTGACTTCTCATGAAAGTTTGACTCCTGTATTAAAGTAAAATGGAACACAAAACATTCTTTTTCAAACTAAGAGGTGTCAGAGAACGGCCACAGTTTAAGAAATTGAATGGCTATAAACAGAAATCATAATCACCTCTGACTAGAGTGTAAAAATTACACAATCTTAGGATTGAGCTCTGTTATTTCCAATTGACATAGGGTGAACCCAGGGTTGTTCAAGATCTGTACTTGTAGTTCCAGTAAGATGGTATAAAATTCCTCACAGAAAGAAATACTAGTTTAAAGAAGTCTAAGCGCGGTGATTTCTTACTACTGGCAAGTTATACAGTCATTTTAATTCACTTCTCTTCCAAAAAGAGGAAAGAAAAGCAGGATTCCTGCCTTATCATAATCCTGTCGATATGTTCCAGGATGAAGCCATGGTATGGAGAAAGAATTGATGGCAAGTCTATAAGCTTGTAATTAACCCTAAAAGATGAAAATATAATTGAATATCATTTTAATAACAGGACAATGAATGATGATACAGTGACAGATCAGACAAAGGAGTTTTGTCTCAGAGAAAAAAATATTACTGCAATTTCCATTTTAATTTGAAATGAACTATTATTTTATAAAACTATAGATTCTTAAAGAATCTTAATTCTAATCATCTGAGCTGTCAGTGAAATACGCTATAACTTTATTTTTTCCTCTTCATTGCTTCAAATGTCCTGAGACTACAATGAAGATGTAGTCCCATTCTAGAAAAATGGCATTTTATGTGACCCATATAATGATTATAGAAAATCAAGGCATTGATCTTATCCTCCTTCCACATTTAATTAATGGCATGGTCAGTGCCCCTTTCCCATTGTGACATTTGTTCAAGTTTAATTACTATACAATTAGAAAACCATCCTATTACATTAAATGCAAGGCATTAATTTCAAAAGAGTAAGATGTCTATAGCTCATGTTCCCGAAATACCAGCCAGGGGAAAGTCATCTTAGAAATAAAGAAAATTTTATGAACTTGATATAAAAGAAACTTTCTTTTGGAAGGAAATAAATAACCTTTACTGAGTTTCTACTAAGTGTCAACCAAGTACTGTGTAAAATGCAATACATAAATTGTGTCATTTAATTCTCACAATTACCTTATGAGATCTTAGGACAGAAATGCTGGGATGGGCATTTCTAGAAATGTGGAGATGCAAGCAAAAATAAAGCAGACTCTGCTCCCTATTGCCCCTCCTCCCTGACCTCCTCATTCTACCCCACCACCCTACGATCCCCTGATTGTGTTCCTCACCTTATGAGATTGCTTGATGGCTGCTACCATGTAGACTACTGCTTTCCTGCCTCTGGGCATAAGATCCCAAGTAGAAGGGACAAAAGTCGATATGCATCTTTTCAGAGCCCTTGGAGAGAATGTACACTCTAAATGTGTTACCCCAATATTTATTACACTAAGATACAAAGGAATATTTTGAGAATTTTTCTTTGCCTTATGATAAAGAGTGTTTTCCCTATGCATAAATAAGCAGATAATGGTAATAATGGAGCAGAAATGTTTTACAAAGAGAGCAGAGAGAATCCAATGCTGCAGTTAATTGCAAGATTAGTAGAGACATGGAGAAATAGAGCTTCCTAATGAAAGCTGAATTCAAAGTATTGATTACAAGCAAAAGAAACCAGGCTCAAAAAAAGAAAAAAGAAACCAGGCTGAGTCCGCTCAAGCGGAAAAAAAAAAAAAAAAAAAAGTGGGGGTTGGGGTGGGGGTGAGGGCGGGCAGGGACACGGAAGAGTCTTAGGAAATACAAGAATAAGTTGAACAAACTAAACTTGGTAAGGTCTGAATCAGAAAAGCTCTGATTCCTTGGCCTTCCTTAAAAATATCTCCTGGTTGAAATAAACCAAAACTGAAAAGACAAACATTATAATGCTTCACTAATACAAGCTAACTATTATGTGCATACTCTGAGAATTGAATTCGAGAGCACAGATCATTAGGTGAAGGCCTATTGTAAAGGTTCTTAGATTGTAAAGCTCTTATAGCAGTCACACGTACTCCAGAGTTGTAACTGTTATTTCTGAATTCTGAGATGCTGAGTTCTTTGTGTATAACCCAGTCATTCCATGGAACTTTGGGTATTTATGACACCTGAGACTCAGAGCTAGAATTCTGCAGGTATGAAGGTCCACATTACCCTATACAACAACTGCTAAAAATACCAAAAAAGTGATCAGACCTCAATTAGAGATATGAATGAGGCTGATCTGGGTTGGATAAGATAAATCAGACTAAAGAGTAAAGGATAATATTGTCTGTATTTTAAAACTTCAATTTCTGTGTGAGACCAAAGGAAGGAATATTTATTTGGTGCAAAATTTATATTTTCAGTAGTACATTATCTAATTTAACTTGTATAGTTAAACACCATAAACACATAGAACCATGAATAGGGAGTGAGATCTTGTTGGTCTGTGTAGGTTGGTGTGATGCTCTGATACATCTCAGGATAAGCTGGGCAGAAGATCAAAAAGTGTTTGCAAAGTCCTCTTAAGGAACTGGGGAAAAGTGTGGAAATATTAAACTTCCCCACTTGGGGAAGACCTGATATTGTCACAAGCATCGGGAACTGCCAATTGGATGGGACAGCCCTCGATCTTGGGGCTTGCCCTTATAAAACTTATTCCTGCAAAGGAGAAGCTAAGCCCACTTATAATTATGCTTAAGAATCATCCCAAGAGAACCTCTTTTGTTACTCATATGTGGTCTCTCCCTCTAAGCTAACTCCACAGGTGAACTCACTGCCCTCCCCCTATGTGGGACATGACTCCTAGGGGTGTAAATGTCACTGGCAACGTGGGACATGACTCTTGGGGATAAGCCTGGCCCTGGCATCACAGGCATGAGAAAGACTTTTTGGCCAAAAAGGAGAAGATAAATGAAGCAAAATAAAGTTTCAATGGCTGACAGATTTCAAATAGAGTTGACGGGTCTTTCTAGAGATTATTCTTATGCAGTATATAGATATCCCTTTTCAGTTTTTTGTGTGTTGGAGTAGCTAGGGGGAAACACCTAAAACTGTCAAACTTTAATCCAATAGCTTTGATTCTTGAAAATGATTGAATAACTATAGAGATTTTAAGGTGTGAACATGTGAGTGTGAAAACCTTGTGACTAACACTCCCTTTAGACAGTGTATGGACTATGTAAATAAATAAGCAATGAGGGTATGGGGGTATGGGGATATGGGATGTTTTGGGTGTT
>PVIY010042832.1:0-20753 GCA_004026745.1 Myrmecophaga tridactyla | reverse complement strand
GTCAACAGGAACAAGCTTAGAAGTTTTGCAGGTGCCAAGGCAGCTCTGGAAGACCAAGAAGTAGGAAGGGGTGGGACACTGCCACTGCAGAACATTGCCAGAGCTAGTACGAAGGAATCATCTGGGGCCACCTGTCTATGAGTCACCCTCTCTAGAGGAGAGTCCTGGGCAGGAGCATCTCATTCACTGAACCAAGGTCGCGTGATCCCGTTCTGGCTGCAGAAGGGAGACCATCCAAGAGGGAAGATCTCCTCCCTTAGTGTCCATTGTGGGAAGCAGAGAACTGCAGGTCACCAACATCATAAACCATAAGGGACTCCTGCTGTAAAGGAAGAGGACTTGGAAACTGGACAACCAAAAAATTGACAGAAGTCCAGAACAATGTCCCCCCCTTTTTGTTTTACACTATTTTTCAAATAGTATTTAAAGAACCTGTTAGATATGTAATCTGATCAAATTAATTACCATGAATTTTTCTTTCCTTAGAGCATGAGGTCACATTATTGTGCTTTGTCGACTGTCTTTAAGAGAATGTGTCTAAAATTGCTGTAAAATCTTTATCAAAGCTTTGTGCTACTCCAAGTTATCTAAGTGTCCTGACTTTAAAAAAAAAAATCATAAATAGGTGCTAAGACTTATCAAATGTGTTTTTTCTGAACCAATTGAGACTGTCATGTGCTTTTTCTCTCTTAGTACCTTAATAGAGTGAATTATTATTATCAACTTCAAACAACTTGGCCTTCCTGGGATAATGTATATACGTTTTTTTATTTTTAATACCTGGATGGATGTGTTTGGCTAATATTTGAGGGGGGGGGATTTTTTCATTTACATTCATAATCTTCTTTTCATGTAAAAACCTTATCTGGTTTTTGAACCCAGATGATCTAGCCTTCAAAAATTAGCTGGTGAGAGAAGATAGGATTTAACAAATGAGTATGAGTGCTGAATCATTATATTGGTATTTCTTTTAGTCTCCAGTGTCTTGGAACAGCTAGAAAGAAAAACCTAAAATTGTGGAACTGTAACCCATACCAAATTCTGAAATCTGTTCTGTAAATTCTTCTTACAATGTACTTGGAAATTTATTGCTTTTCTGTATATATATTTCATAATAAAAAATGTTAAAAAAAATTAAAGGAAGCAAAATGAAAAAACAAAACACTTATAAACCACACATCCAGAGGTAATTTCTAAAAATAATGTTTTAAAATTCATTCACTGTGCAGTGTAGACAACCAAAGCTATAGGCTGAGCCTCCATTCTTGGGGGTTGTTCATATGAAACTTAACCCCAAAAAGGATAGGTCAAGTCTACTTAAAATTTAGGCCTAAGAGTCACCCCCAAGAGAGCCTCTTTTGTTGCTCAGATGTGGCCCCTCTCTCCAGCCAACACAATGAGCAGTCTCACCACCCTACCCCTCTCTACGTGGGACGTGACTCCCAGGGGTGTGGACCTTCCTGGCAACGTGGGACAGAGATCTTGGAACGAACGGAAACTCAGCATCAAGGGATTGAGAAAACCTTCTCGACCTAAAGGGGGAAGAGGGAAATGAGACAAAGTGTCAATGGCTGAGAGATTCCAAACAGAGTCGAGAGGTTATCCTGGAGGTTATTCTCATGCATCAAGTAGGTATCATCTTGTTATTCAAGATGTAATGGAGAGGCTGGAGGGAACTGCCTGAAAATGTAGAGCTGTGTTCCAGTAGCCATGTTTCTTGAGGATGATTGTATAATGATACAGCTGTCACAATGTGACTGTGTGATTGTGAAAACCTTGTGTCTGATGCCCCTTTTATCTACTTTGTCAACAAAGGAGTAGAACATATGGAATAAAAATAAATAATAGTGGGAACAAATGCTAAAATAAATTTAGTTTGAAATGCTAGTTATCAATGAAAGCAAGGGGTAAGGGGTATGGTAGGTATAATCTTTTTTTTTCTTTCCTGTGTTCATTTTATTTCTTTCTCTGAATTAATGCAAATGATCTAAGAAATGATGAATATGCAACTAAGTGATGATACTGTGATTTACTGATTATGTATGTTGTTTTATTTTGTTTCTTTATTTCTTTTAATTAATAAATAAATTTTTTTTTTAAAATTCATTCACTGCATGCCAGAGACCCGGTTTGATTCCCAGTGCCTGCCCTTGAAACAAACAAAAAAAATTCATTCACTGATGTTTAGAAAGATTTTAAATCTCTAAGGTCCTCAAGGTTCTTATCAACATTCCAGAACAGCACTTAGTATAAAACACTGTGTGGAAAGTACTTTGTGAATTGTAAACTGCTATAAAATGTGAGGATTTGTAGAGCTTTTAAAATAGAAAAATGTAATAAAAGCTACCAAAACAGGTACTTTTTTTGAATTCAAAATACATTTCCTTTTTAAAAAAATTAGCTGATGATTTTGAAATTTTTCCTATTTTCCAGAAAAATTTGCATTAACTAGATATTAACTGCACCTTGAAAATTTGTTAGAACTCAGTAGCAAAAAAGTCATCTGACCTGGTATTTTTTTTAGAATAATTTTATAATCATTTCAATTTCTTTACTATTTTAATATTAATGTTATTATTCTTTAATATTTACTTTAAATTAATTTATTTCTAAACTTGCAATGAGTAGTGATGTTAAATTTTAAAAAAGTAATTGTCAGACATTTTAAATAGGAATTCTTAAAAAAAAAAAATTGTACACAAAGTAAGTGTTTCTAGATACATTGGATGCTGTCTCTTAGTGCCAGAAACAAACATTGTGGTGCATGTAGGGATGAGAGTATACAAACTATGCCTTGTGCACCCAGCACAAGTCTACTTGTGCTGAAGTAGACTCATGTTTACTTGTCACTTCCTTCTGAGAATACAGATCACCATGAGAGCCTTGTGAAATATAACCGATGAGGCTATGCAAGTATCCTGGTGAAATAAGGCAGAGCTATTTCCAACAAACAAGTTCCTTCCCCTTAACTAAAGAGAAAACTCTTTGCTTCTTTATTGAGAAAGTCTGGAGAAACCCCTAGTTCAAGTAACTGCAAAAACACCTTGCCTTTGGCATTCTGGCTGGCTGAAAAGATATTGCAGCCAGCCAAGATTGCAGACTGCATGTGCTGGAAGCTCTTTTGACCAATCTCAGAAGGCTGGTCTGCCCTGCCAGTATTACTTTTTCTGAGTCTGCTTCTAAGACTCCATCCCATCTTTGCCTCCTAGAAGGAAACTGCCCTTCCTCCATAGCCACCGGGAGTTTATCTCCCCTGCCCCACTCCCCATTGTCCTTTCCCATTTAGCAGTCTCTGTTGCTCAGTCTATCAGGTAGATCAAGGGCCGTGTGTAAGGTGGGGTGGCCTCTTGCCAAATCTAAATGTCTGGGCAGACTTGTCTCCCAGTGTGAGGAAGGTAGGAGAGCCGAGATGGTAGGTATTCACCATGTCAGTAGAGTAGAGGGCAGAATGTGTTTCTGGGCTCCCAAATCGGACCTCTGGATGTATTTTCCCAAAGAAACATGGTTAAACACAAGTAGAGCCTCAAACCATCAACACAGCCTTATGCTTTGGGGGTGTGGAGGTTGTGAACTCAAGTACACTGGAGGCTGAAAACAGAGGCCAAGCGTAGCCCATCTCATGGCCTGGCGGCCTTTAGCCTGTCAACCCAGTAGCCACTTGGAACATCATTTGAGAAAATCCAAGTCCCAAACCTTAGGAAGATAAGACAGAAGATGGCAAAGCCGTGACTCCCCTGTACCTTTACACCTGAAATGACCTGGGAATTTTCAGTTTATTTACTCAGGTAAATGTGCTAACTTTATGCATTTCCACCAACTATACATTTCTTCCACAAAACAGTGCTTTAGACAAATTTATAAATTTATTTAGAAAAGTTCTGACAATCCCCAGTGGAAGAAAGGGTGTTGAGAAACAGATACAAACACCATTGATGGGCATGCGAATTTGTGCAACATATTGGAGGCCAATTATGTAATATCTATTTTTTAAAAAAGTATGATAAACAACCTAAATGTGCATCAGTAAAGAACATCTGGTTAAAGGATAGTAATACAAATATTGGAACACTATGCCACTATTTTCTTTTAATGTTGCAGAATTGTACTGATATGTGAAAATGTTCAACATATACTTAATTGTAAAAGAAAAAGTTGCAGAAGAGAATACACATTTTGGTTCTATATATAATTTTATGAATAGGAGATTATACATATATAATGTATATATGTTATATTGTATACCCTATTTGTATATTTATCCAAGCATATAAATATATATATATATATATTTGCTTTGATAAGCATAAAAATTTTCTAGAAATATATACTAGAAACTGAATGTGGCTAAGGACTGAGACCACAAACCATCTTATAACCTTCTTTGTTGTTTGGATTTCCTTATACGAGCACAAATTTTATCAGTTAAAATATTAATTAAGAAAAATTTTTTAATTTTATTTAAAGTCGTGAGGCATACAACAATGTGAATGAACATGTGGGACATTTGGTGAGGCAAAATAAGCCAGTAACAAAAGAACAGCAGTGGTATGGGCACCTTTGGAAAATGCTTATAAGAAAACAGAGGCCTAGATTGTAAGCTTTTAGAGCAGACACATTAAGTCTGGAGTGATAACTATTATTTCTGGATTTTGAGAGACTGTTTTATATATGTGCAACCTGATATTTAGAGATAAGAATGAAGCCAATCAGGTTGGAGTTAAAGTAATTCAGAACACAGGGCTAAGGAAGACATTGTCTATATTTTAGAACCACACATACTCTTTGAGACCAAAGGAAAAAAATGTTTATTTGGTCTGGAACTGTAGCACATAATGTAACTCAACCTATCTGTATAGCTCATTTGAACAACTGAAACACAGGGAGCCCAGAATAAGAAAGAGTTCCTTTAATTCTGTATAGATTACTATAATGCTTGGATACATCCTAGAGTATATTAAGCAGATAATCAAAAAGTACTGGCAAAGTCCCTTCAGGGATGAGAGGAAAAATATGGAGCTATTAAACCTTACCATCAGGGAATCCCCTGATACTGTGTCAAACTTTAGGGACACCCAAATCAATAGGCCATGCCCTCGATCCTGAGGCTTACTTTTTGAAGCTTATGTAGGTAGCAGAGAAGCTTAGCCTACCTATAGGCATGCCTAAGAGTTACTTCTGGAGGACCTCTGTTGTTGCTCAGATGTGGCCTCAGTCTCTCTAAGCTCAACTCGAAAGTGAAATCATTGCCCTCCCCACTATGTAGGACATGACATCCGGGGTCAGAGTCTCCCTGGCGGCATGGGAAATGACTCCCAGGGATGAATCTGGCCTTGGCACCATGGGATCAATAATTCAATCCTGACCAAAAGGGGGAAAAGAAGTGTAACTAATAAAGTATCAGTGGCTGAGAGAGAAGAAATAGAGTCAAGAGGCTACTCTTGAGGTTGCTCTTATGCAAGCTACCTATCATAACTTGCTACCTATCATAACTTGCCAACCCCCAACCAGGACCATTCTGGCCAATCCTCAAGAACACCTAGGGCAATTTATAAAATTCCACAAGGGTTCCATGCACTGGTGTAACTTGCCAGAAACCTACAACCTCCAGATGGTTCCCTGGATCAGATAAGTCCTGAAACCTGGAGGGCCCAGCCTCTCCAGAACATCAGACGGTTCCATCTGCCTACCTCATATGAGTGACAGACCCTTCCAACATAAAAAAAGTTAGAATTGCCATAGCCCAAACACCCCTAAAGTAAGAAATAAAAAGAGCAAAGTAATGGTGGAGTTATACAGAGAAGATAGGATTTAACAAATGAATACGACTGCTGAATCATTTAATTGATCTCTCTTTTAGTGTCCAGTATTTTAGAGCAGCTAGAAGTAAAACCCTAAAATTGTGAAATTGTAACCTATGTTAAACTCAGAAATATGTTCTGCAACTGTTAGTTGTGCTGTGCTTTGAAATGTATTACTTTTTGCATATATATATGTCATCTTTCACAAAAAAGAAAGAAATATTTAAGCCCTCTAGCCTCCTACATTCTGGAGCAGCTAGAAGGAAAAATCTGAGAGGATCGTATGGTAGCCCATGACAAACTCTGGAATCTGTCCTGTAACTGCTTGTTGAGAAGTGTTATGAAAGCTATTGCTTTTTTCTTTCTTTGCTTTGTTTATATGTTATATTATGCAATAGAAAAGTTCAAACAAATACATTTAAGAGGTAGTAGCCACCATTCTGGAACCATAATTGGTCTTCCTAATGCTGAAAATCAAAAATCCCAGAGTTGGATCTGTGTTTAATAAAGCTCTGCCTTTTAATAGCTGCTTTTGAAATTCTGTTAGTCATTTCGGCTACTGAGCCTACAGCCAGAAGCAATAATGCATTAAGCCCTTCGGCTGGCTTCTATAGTTGAAGAAACCAGTGTGATCCTCACGTTTGGAAATAAACATGTGTCCATGGCGCTGTTATAAACCACCCCCACCCCGCCCCTCAATATTCCCTGTCTCTAGTTTGGATGTTTTCAAGGTCTTCCCATGTGGTAACCAAATGAGAAGATCCTTCTGGGTTTCTGTTTCTCAGAGGACGAAGGGCAGTTAGGTCCCAGGTGATTCTAGCATCTTCTAATTACCTCATCTGCCCTCCAACTAGTCAGGGAGCCTGAGAGAATCAAAAGAACTGGCGAATATTGGGAAAGTTTTTCCATTTTGTTGAGTCCTCTTTTTTTTTTTTTTTTGCAAGGGCAGGCACCGGGAATCGAACCTGGGTCTCCGGCGTGGCAGGAGAGAACTGTGCCTGCTGGCCTCATGGCCCACTCTGTTGAGTCATTTTAAGAACATCTTCTCATTTCTAAGGCACTGATTTCAATGTGTCCCAGCATATGTCATTGATATTTCTATAATGATAATTATCTGCACATTTAAATGTGTTCACCGGTCCTTGGGGACCCTGTTAAGTCCCCCCTTCAGGGGAAGAAGTTCATGCTGTGCTGTCCAGCTGCCAAGCTCAGAGTCCCAAAGCAGCCCGGCTCCTGTGTGACATCCAGAGATACGGCGAGCACCCACTCACAGCTCACAGCAGGCGTCAGGGAAGAAGCTCAGCAGAGGCAGGTGGCTCTTGCC
Organism: Myrmecophaga tridactyla; assembly: GCA_004026745.1. Classification (NCBI taxonomy): domain Eukaryota; kingdom Metazoa; phylum Chordata; class Mammalia; order Pilosa; family Myrmecophagidae; genus Myrmecophaga; species Myrmecophaga tridactyla. The sequence goes on along the minus strand of PVIY010042832.1, from coordinate 13,631 downwards.
ACACCTCTGGTGCTGGAGGCTGCGGGCAAAGCCACCCGGTAGGAAGTGACACTATCACCCACTTGTTTACAGAGTGCACTGAGGCCACGGTGACGCACTCCAGGCTCCAGGCTGACACTAGGCCACCGTCTCCCCATCAGGTTGGCCCTTTCGGATCTATCTTTTGAGGAAAGAATCCCAGCCGAGATCTTGTTTTTGAACAGAGGTGTTATTCAGGTAACAGGAAAAGCAGTAGGGACTCACACCTGAAGCTCTCATGTTGTGGCCTTGATTATTTAAGTCAACATTTCCTGTCCTATGACTCCCAGGAGTGTAAATCTCCCTGGCAACATGGGGCAGAAATCCCAGAATGAGCTGGGACCTGGCGTCATGGGACTGAGAAAGCCTTCTTGACCAAAAGGGGGAAGATTATGCTCCTTTTATCCAGGGTATGGACAGATGAATAAAAATCATGGATGGGGGTGCTAGAATTCTAGCCTGCCATATGGGAGACCCAGGTTTGATTCCTGGTCCATGCACTTCCCCAAATCAAAGAAACAACAACAACAAAAAAACACAACAAAACAGGCAGGCCAAGGTGGCTCAGTGGCAGAATTCTCGCCTGCCATGCCAGGGACCTGGGTTCGATTCCAGGTGCCTGCTCATGCAAAAAATAGAAAAAACAAACAAACAAACAAAAATTCAATAAATGGTGCTGCAATAACAGGATACTCACATGGAAAAATAATGAAATGCAGCCCTGCCATACTGCATACAAAAAAAGAAAACATATATATATATATATATATATATATATATATATATATATAAAATAAATAAATAATAGGATGGAAATAGAAGTGGTCAATGAGAGGGAGGGGTAAGAGATATGGGATTTCTGAGTTTTGTCTTTTTTCTTTTAAGTTATTTTTCTAGAGTGATACAAATGGTCTAAAAAAATAATCATGGTGATGAATATAGAACTATGTGATGCTGTTGTGAGCCATTGTTTGTACACCATGTATGGAATGCGTGTGTGTGAAGATTTGTCAATAAAAATGCTAAAAAAAAAAAAAAGATATCCTGTCCTTCTAAGTATACTTAAGGAGCTGAGTCTTGTACACACACTGAAGAGTCAGAGGGAGGAAATTCCACTGAAATATTTCTCTCTCAGGCCTCCAGACTGACTTTAGACACCCACAAAATCCCCCAAATTTGTCAGACTTTGGAGTAGGGAATTCGTGATGTTTTGCGCTTTCCCAAGGAACAACTTTCTCAATAGCATTGATATAAATGGTATTCTGAAAAATACATGTGACAACATACAAACAAACGAAACAGGAAAAACAAACAAAAAACCAGATAGTTCAGTAAACTAGTCAGTCTGGAAATATTTCTTCCTAAAGAATACATGTATGTGCGTTTGCCTCTGTGTGTACATGCCGCCTACTTCTTAAATCACAAACAGAATTATAATACACATTCTGTTCTACAATATTTTGTCTCTCTCTAGTCTCTGATTTTGTGTTTCTTTCATCTCTGGCACTATCTTTCCCTACTCCATCTCTCTTTCTTTGTTTTTCTTCCATTTTCATTGTTTCGTGAAAGAGCAAATCTAGCTCTACATGCAGAGAGGTAGCCTCAAAAACAGTGCCTATGATGAGGAAAAATATTGTTTCGTTGTTGAGAGCGTAGACTGTGGCGCCAGACTGCTGGTGGTGGAGTCTCACCCCCACCACTCATTTGGGCAAATTACTTAACCTTTTTTGTCCATGAGTTTCCTTAGCTACAAAATGGGGATGCAGAAAATAATAGGGCAGAAAATCATATGGATGTTGAGTAGATTAAATGAGATCATATATTTGAGGCAGTTAGAGCTATGTTTGACACATGGTCCAGTGCTCAGTATATTTTAGTTCTTACTATAATTATTTGCTAAGAGCTTCTCTTTCGACATTTACATGTTTTTAAGTGGAGCACGCCTCTGTATCTCTGCCCCATCTTCCCTCCTATCCCCCATTGCTACCATGCCTCCTTCTCTTTCTCCTCTTCTTCTGTAGGCATCTTCTTCCTCTTTTCCTTCCTCCTCCTGTGCCATAAATTCTCCTACCCCTCTTCCTTCTCTTATGTATCTGTTCTTTTCCCACTTCCTATAGCAGCCACTGCAGATTCAACAAACCATAAAGCACCTCAGCCCCACCCTAAGCCAGGGCTGTCCCCTAGACCCGCCACCACGTTCAACGCAACTTGGGCTCCCAGTCAGATTGTCTCCCTGGCTGCAGAAGCGCCGTCAGGGGTAGTGCAATGCCTCTGCAGCCCCAGAAATGACCCACCCTTGGGCGTGGGAGACCCCTGACTTCTGAATAATTGCCAGTCTGGGGACACCATAGAGATCGGAGCATTATTATACCTTTGTGATTTTTTTGCTTATTATTGAGGACTTGACTCCAATCTCAAGCCTCAAAACTGAATCACTGGCAAGCAGTGTGATGGTGGCTCAGTGGCAGAATTCTCACTTGCCATGCTGGTTCCCAGTGCCTGCCCGTGCCAAAAACAAAAAAACAAAAAAACAAAAACAAAAAAAACAAACCCAGAATCACTGGCATTAGGGAATGGAAGAGGAACACAGTAGGAATGGCAAGGCACAAAGAAGATACTCTATAAATATTCAACTAACATACGGCAACCTCAGGAAGAGCAATCTGGAAAATAGTGCCAGATTTCAGTTCTCTGTTGCTACCAAATAAACCACCCCAATTTTTGTGGGGTTAAACAGCAACAATTTCTTATTATTATCTCGCATGGTTGTGAGGGTTGGCTGGGCTCACTGGAGCTGCAGCCACCTTGCAGGTTTCTTTCCTCATAGGTGTGGGGCCTGGGGGAGTTGATGCTCTGTCCACTGGGCCCTCAATGAGAGCCATTCGCCAGAACACCTACACACGCTCTTCATGTGGCCTGGGTTTCCTGACACTGCGGTTGGGTTTCAAGGACAGGGATCCAGAGAGAGATCCGGGCAGAAGCTTTATCACTTTTTCTGACCCAGCCTTGGAAGTCATACACCATCACTTCTCCCACATTCTGCTCTGTGGAGGTGAACCCCTAAGGCCCGCTCAGATTCCAGGGAAGGGGCAATTAGAATCCAGTCTTGATGGGAAGCGTGTCAGAGAATTTATAGACATGTTTCAAAACTACCATAGTCTTCCAAGTTCTGGGGTGCTTGGAATGCTTGGGGTATGCTAACTGAAGTTTCTGTGTCTCTATCATTCAAGGAATACTAGATAAAACACACAGGCTTCATTTTGACAGGACTGCACTTTTGAGCCTGTGTTCACGGGGTCTGATTCACCTTCCTTAGAGCTTTGCAACCCTCCACAGCTTGAGTCAATCACCTTCCTTTCAGGTCTAAGGCTCAGAGAGGAGGGAGATGAGCCATGTGAACCTGTAATTCTGTGCTTTTCCTGGATAGTCTCACAACAAATGTACCCACATTCACCATGTTCATTAAAGTCTCTGGGGATCAGTGCAATCTGAGGAATTCAGGATCTGTTTGCTTATTTTTTGCCAGGCTGGCATGGCCCACAGATGACTGAGCAAATACAGGAAGCCGAATGCCTTATTTTCTCTCTCCCTGGCCTCATGACCTGGTCCCATGACCTGGTCCCATGGCCAGGGAAGCTAGTAGCTAGATTCAGAGCGAAGACAGGAAAATCATCCGTACTAAGTCTCACCCAGAGAGTGCACTGGTGAAAAGCACAAACTTCCAAAGAAGATAGCTCTCATCCTAGCTCTGGCACTTTCTAGCTGTACAAAAAGGAAATCCTCTATCCTCTCAGCTTCCCTATCTATAAAGTGAAGCAATTATAATAATAATAATGGCATCATAAGGTTTTCAAAGATTAAAAATAGGAGGCACATAAAGTCAGTAAACATAGGCCTACAGACTCAGTTGTAAGAAGTAATATTTTTAAAAAAATTTTTATTATATATTATTTTATATATATACTTTATATATATATATTGTTTTATATTATATATTATTTTATAACTCAATGTGTTATGGGTTGAAATTTTTGTGTCCTCCAAAAAGAAATGCTGTAAATGTGACCTGATTTGGAAAGAGTATCTTTGCAGATACATTCAAGTTGAGTTCATCCTGAATTAGGGTGTGTCTAACCCAACATGACCAGGTCTCCTTAGGAAGAGGAGGTGAGACACAGGAGAGAAGGCCATGTGAAGACTGAGGCAGACGTTGGAGCAATGCAGCTACAAGCCAAGGAATGCCAAGGATTGCTGACAAACATCAGAGGCCAGAAGAGGCGAGGAAGGATTCTCGCCTACAGTTTCAGAGACAGCATGGCGTGCTGACAAATTGATTTCAGACGTCCAGCCTCCAGAACTGTGAATGTGAGAAAATACATTTCTGTTGTTTTATGGCATCTAGTTTGTGGTACTTTGTTATAGGAGCCTCAGGAAGCTAAGACAGCATCTGATTCTGGCCTCTGTTCTGCCAAGCTGGTCATTCTGGAAGTTTCCCTTGCTCTTCCCAGGGTTATACTAAGAATCTTACACAGGTCCCAGGCCACAGTGCAGGTGTGTGTATGTGTGTTTCCTTTGACTAATCATCATTGATGTACACAGGAGACAGCCGAGGTGTTTGCCATGCTTGTGCCACAACACTTTACAGCTCCTACATCACTTTTGAGGCAAAAGAATCTTTTGCCAAGGTCTCTGTGCTGGTTTGAAACTGTTATGCACCCTCAGAAAAGCCTCTTCTCTTAATCCTAATCCAATTTGGGGGGGCAGAGCCATTGTGGGGGGGGGTCTTTCGTTTAGATTATTTCCACGGAGGTATGGTCCCACCCATTCAGGTGGGTCTTAATTAATTTACTGGAGTTCTTAAAAGAGCCAACACAGAGAGCAGACGCCTGGACACAGACTTCTGGAGGCACATGGAGAGCCGATCTTGAAAGCCACTGGAACTAGAAACTGAAAGCGTTGCAACCCAGGAGCAAAGGACCAGGAGATGCCAGCCACATGCCTTCCCAGATGACAGAGACAGCCCAGATGTGATTGGTCTTTCTTGAGTGAAGGTAACTTTTTGTTGATGCCTTAATTTGGACATTTTTATGGCCTTAGAACTGTAAATTTATAACTTCATAAATCCCCTGCATAAAAGCCAATCCATTTCTAGTATATTGCATTCTGACAGCATTAGCAAACTAAAGCCATCCCCTATGCATGACTACTCAGCCAATACTTTCTGGGGTCCTGTTGTTTTCTATATGGAGGTGACAAACTATAAGATCTTTTTTTTTACCACTCCTCTGGGATTTATGGGCCTCCCGTTCCTTTCTCCTATCTGCTAATCTGGGAGAAATCTCCTTTCCTAGCCCTGATAGGAATACTTGCTTTTCCCCCAGATTCCCCAAGACACTCCAGCTCATCATTTCTCAAAGTGTGGGTCCTTGGGGGTCCCTGAAACTGTTTAAGGAGATTGGAGAAGTCAAAACTATTTTCGTAATAATGGTATAATGCTACTTGTCCTTTTTACTAGGTTTACATTTTCAATGATGGTATAAACTGTTGGTGCTTTGGCACTAATCAAGGTAGTGATGCCAAACTGGACTAATAGTCATTGTATTCCCCACTGCCACATGCTTACAGTTTTTGTTTTTGTTTTTAACCCTGTTTCATTTAAGAAACCCTCGATGAAATAGTAAAAATTATTAATTTTATTAAATCTCAATCCTTGGGTGCACATCTTTTTAATATCTACATGATGAAATAGGAAGCACACATACTGGTCTCCTGCTGCACAGTGCAATGCAAAGCATTTGAGCAATTGAGTTGCAAGCTGAAATAACAGCTTTTTTTATAGAAGACTGTGCTGGTCTGAAACTGTTGTATACCCCCAGAAAAGCCATGTTCCTTTTCCTGAAACTGTTGTATACCCCCAGAAAAGCCATGTTCCTTTTCCTAATCCAATCATGTGGAGGAAGAACTATTATTTAGGGTGGGATCTTTTTAATTAGGTTTTTCCCATGGAGATGTGACCCATCCAATCGTGGGACATTTGATTAGATGGTTTCCATGGAGACTGTCTGTACTCATTCAAGGTCCCTTGCTTACTGAAGTCCTTTAAGAGAGAACCATTTTGGAAAGAGTTTCAGAGCCAACACAAAATACAGACATTTGGAGATGCATGGAGTGCCAACAGAGAGAGCAGATACCTAGACACAGACATTTGGCAATGCAGAGCAGAGAGGATATCACCAAGTGCCTTCCCATGAGATGATAAGGAAGCGAGAACCAGAATTGTATTCTGGAGGAGCTAAGTGAAGGCCCATAGACGCTTAGAGAGGAAACCACTGGCATCATAAGCTGGAAGCAATGAAACTGGGATCAAGGACCAGCAGGCACCAGCCACATGCCTTCCCAGATTGGCTTTTCTTGAGTCAAGATGTCTTTCTCTGGATGTCTTAGTTTGAAAATTTTTATGGCCTTAACTGCAAACTTGTAACTTAATAAATTCCCTTAATAGGCCTGGATTATAAACTCTTATAGCAGTCACATTTAGTCTGGACTGGTAATTGGTATATTTGGATTTTGAGAGGGTGTTTTATATATGTATAACCTGATATTTAGAGGTAAGAATGAAGCCAACCAGGTTGGGATTAAGGTAATTCAGGATACAGGGGTAAGGAAGACATTGCCTGTATTTTAGAACTTCACCTACTCTTTGAGATCAAAGGAAGAAAGGTTTATTTTGTCCAGAACCTAAATTTTATTAGCACATACTCTAACTCAACCTATCTCAATAGATCATGTAAACAATCCAAACACAGGAAGTCCAGAATAAGAATGAAAGCCTTTAATCCCTATAGTTTAATGTAATGCTTGGGTACATCCCACAGTATATTAAGCAAATAATCAAAAAGTATTGGCAAAGTCCCTTGAGGAATGGGATAAAAACTATGGAACTATGAAACTTTACCACCAGGGAAACCCCTGATACTCTGTCAAACATCAGGGACACCCAAATCAATAGGTCAAGGCCCTTGATCCTGAGACTTGCTCTTGTGAAGCTTATGTATGTATGTAGCGGAGAAGCTTAACCTACCTATAGATATGCCTAAGAGTCACCTCCGAAGGACCCCTTTTGTGGGTCATATGTGGCCTTTCTCTCTCTAAGCCCAACTCTGTAACTGAAACAATTGCCCTCCACCCTACATGGGACATGACATCCAGGGATGAAAGTCTCCCTGGTGGCATGGGAGATGACTCCTAGGGATGAGCCTTGTCCTAGCACTGTGGGATCAACAATTCCATCCTGACCCAAAGGAGGAAAAGAAGTGTAACAAATAAAGTATCAGTGGCTGAGAGAGTTCATATAGAGTTGAGAGGCTACTCTGGAGGTCACTCTTACATATGCTTCAGTGAGACATTGTGTTACCCATCATAACTTGCCAAATCCAACCAAAAACATTCCTGCCAATCCTAAAGAATATCTAGGGCATTATAAGATTCTACAAAGGTTCCATGCACTAGGGTAACTTTCCAGAAACGCACAACCTCCAGATGGGTCCTTGGATCAGATAAAACCTGAAATGCGGAGGGGCCAACCTCTCCAGAACATCAGCTAGTTCCATCCCCCTATCTCATATTATTGACAGCCCCTTCCAACATGAAAAAGTTAGAATGGCCATAACCAAAATACCCCTAAAGAGTGGAAGAAAGATCAAAGGTGATGGTGAAGTTATACAGAGAAGGTAGGGTTTAACAAATGAGTATCGTTGCTGAATCATTATATTGATATTTCTTTTGGTCTCCAGTGTCTTGGAGCAGCTAGAAGAAAAAACATTGTAACCCATACCAAACTTTAAAATCTGTTCTATAACCACTTGTTAAAATGTACTAGGAAATTTATTGCTATTTGTATATGTGTTATATTTCAAAAGAAAAAAGAAAAAGAAATTCCCTTACTTAATAAAAGCCAACTCATTTCTGGTTATTATATTTCTGGCAGCATTAACAAACAAAGAACATTTCCATTTTAAAGAACTACTGACAGACAAATATCTTATTCAGACTTGGACATTGTATTAGCTTGCTAAAGCTGCCAGAAATAAATATATCAGAAATGGAACAGCTATTAAAAAGGGAATTTAAAAAGTTACAAGTTTACAGTTCTAGTGCTGAGAAAATGTCCAAACTTAGGCACCAACAGGAGGTTACCTTCATTCTAGAAAGGCTGATGCTATCCACCACACCTGTCAGCTGGGTAGTCACAGGGCTGGCATCTGCTGGTCCCTTGCTCCCAGGCTCTGTTGCTTTCAGCCTCTGCTTCCTGTGGGGGTTCCTCACTTGTCATCTGTGGGCCTTCACTTAGCTTCTCCAGGACACAACTCTGGGTTCTGACTTGCTTAGCATCTCATGGGAAGGCACATGGCGGCAGGCCCTGCATCTCCAAACATCGGGGTCTTGTGCTGGCTCTGTTAGCACAGAGACAGAAGCAACTGTTCTCCAAGCGTCTGCTGTTTCTCCAAAATGTTTTCCTTTTTAACAGACTCTAGTAAACTAATCAAGGCTCACCTTGAATGGGTGGAGTCACATCTCCATCTAATAAAAAAATCACACCCATAATGGGGCATGCCACATCTCTGTGGAGAGAATCGAATAAAAAGTTTCCACCCTACAATATTGAATCAGGATTAAAAGAAAGGGCTACCCCCACAAGATTGGATAAGGATTAAAACATAGCTTTTCTGCCGTACATAATATTTTCAAACCAGTGCAAGCATTTTATAGACATTTTCTTGAAAATGAGTGACATGAGTCCACACTTCCAGGAAACCGTTTGATAATTTTTGTTGCCCATGATAAAATTTGAACTTCCAGGTAAAATTTAGAATTTTGGAGAACCTGTGCCTGCTATCTCAAGTTTAACAGCTTCTCAACAGTTAGGGACTTTTCTCATGAGACCAATGGTGATAACAAATGTCATTTAAAAATTTTTATGTAGTGAAATAAATTAACATTTGGAAGATCTACATAACTCAGTGATCCAGTGTTTCCCAAAATGTTGCAAAATCATGCAGGGGTAAAAGATCCATTCAAAGTGCAACACAGACCAATGGATTTTACTGTTGTGGTATACAAAAAGTTATCTGGTTTCAGATTACACTTTGCAACTAAATTTAAAAAAATTAATACATGTTGAGTTTTAGTGTAATATCCAAAAATTACCTGAAAATTCTACTAAAATATTCTTTTTATTTCCAATTCTGTATCAGTGTAAGGTTGGTTTTTCTGCATATACTTCCTTCAGAACAACATATCATGACAGATTGACTACAGAAACAGATGAGAATCCAGCAATTCTATTAAATTGGATATTAAAGAAATTTGCAAAAATGTAAAGTAATACCTACCACTCTTCTCACTAATATATTTTTATTTTTGGAAAAGTTATTTTCCATAATAACATGTTACTTGTTTTATCATTTTAAATGAATTAATAAATACTTTCAAAATTTTCTCAGTTTTAGTATTTAACATGGTAAATATTGAGATATTAAACAAAAGTTCTGTGGGGTCCTCAATATATTTTTATATACTTTTAATTAGTATACCAGGACTAATGAACATCAGCCTCTCCAGCACAAAAATTATGCTTCTGAAATCTCTTGCTGTCCATTCTGCATAAAGAGCAATCTAAGGGCCATACATATGCCACTCACAACAAATTCCTTTTTTCTGAATAATTTTTGGGGGGGAGTGCATAGTCTGGGAATCAAACCCAGTCTCCTGCATGAAAGGTGAGCATTCTACCATTTTTTCTGAAAATTTTTAAGTAAATAAAAAATGATCTAGAGTCCAAAACGTTTGAGAATCACTGCTCTAGCTATTCTTGAACATCTACTTCTCCCTTTTGCCTTCATTAACTCTCCAAATTCTCCAAAAGCCTTCAGGTAAACAAAAGCCAGAGAAATGTATAGGCCACTTCTATTTTCTGCCCTGATAATAACCTCCCCTGAAGTAATGAGCTCGCTATTTACTTACAATGGAAGTGGAAAAGGGAAAGAGAGTGATTAAACAAATAAATAAGCAAGTCACCTTGAAATATTATTCAGCGCCCGTGGGAAGCACTTTGCACAGTTCTGCTCCCAGTAGCACTTAATAATGGCTGGTATCACTGTTATCATCACTTTCATTCCATCATGTCCTAGGCTCCCACGGCATTTATATCGCAATGATTCTTATATCTCCAAACTCTTAAGACAATAATATATTCTACAAGGTCTTTAAAGTCAGATCTTTCCATCTCCTGAGGATTCAAAAATATTGCCACCATCACCCTCCCACCCCAGGACAAAATGGGAATCTGTGATCCTTGTAAATAGGTGACGCTCGAAGTGTTTCTTCTTTTATCCCTGGGAGAGCTTAGGCTCTGAAGCCATTATTATCTCTGAAAGTCTTTAAAATCAGAGAATATTCTCAAGCAGAAAGGCTAAGCAAGAATAAAGATTGAAAGCCGGGAAGAAGTAGGACAAGGAAAGAGGGTTCACTAAATGACTTCTCAAGTTTCCCTGGAACACGAGGATTCTCATGTTGAAAGCTTTTAACGTAGAAACAACTGTTCGGAACATGATTTCCTATGACAATTTTAACGGAATTTTTGGAAGTGTGACTCAACAGATCTCCGAAACACAGGTGTCATGTGGGAATGTTAAATCGACAGGCTTTGAAACCAGAGAGGCCCTTGGCTGTCTGTGGGATATCAGTGAAGGTTTCTCCCAGCCCTAGTTTCCCCACCCATTAAATGTGGGTCTTTGCTCAATTTCACACAGAAAGAAACAGTCCAATAGCCAAAATTATTTCAAGAGGTATTCTTATCTTTACTCAGTCTTTTCAAGAAATACTCAAGGGGATCCAATTGGTCACCAACATCAGTTCTTAAAACCTTCCTTTTTACTTCTTTCTCATTCTCCCAAAGCTCCTCCAAAGACAGTCTATTCCCCAAACAATACCCTCTTCCTTAGCCTGCCTGTGCAGTGGTTTATTTTCTATTTCTAGTGTCTCTCTCCACTCTCCTCCTACCACTTCTTAGCTCTTTATTATATATATAGTCTTTCATTTTGCAGTCTCACCGGTTTCCCCAAAGCCTGACTTCTCCAATACAAAGGACCCTGCAATCAAACATCCTACCCAGCTTCCCTTAGCCTGGACTGATGCAGTCTCTCTATCTTCTCATTCTCTTAATCCTGGGCCACAAAATCCAGAGAACCAAAGTGGAAGGAAAAAAACTCTTCTTAGAAATGGAGGCAAGAAGAGAAACTAAACTTGGAAGGTTAACATTCTCTCTAGAGAGCAGGAGAGAAAAGCAGAAAGGAAAGAACACACATACTAATAAACCTTGTGTCTACATCAACCTCCAAGAGTTGTTGTAAAGCTGCAATGAACTAAAGTACAGTACTTGACAAATAGAAGTGCTACCATGCATGTATGACCTGTTTCCCATTCCCTGAGTCTTAATCCCTGCCAATTATTCATGCTACAAGAGATAGAAAGTGCATAAAGAAGGATTCTTTAAGCAGAAAGTTAGAAATCAAGTCCAGAAACAGAAAGATCAGTTTGAAGACTGCAATTGTTTAATTTGCAAAGGACCTGAATTAAGAAATAAGAGGAGAGATGAGTGGGAGAGCTATTGAGGAGGCAGAATGAACTGAAATTGATACAATATGGGAGATAAGGAATACAAAAGAAGGGGGGACTGAGTTTCAGGATTATAACCTGGTTAAGGGAAAGACTGAAGAAGAACTGACTGGATGTGTGATAATGAGTTTGAGGAACCATCAGAACCTTCACACAGCCTGCAATCAGTAGTGCTGTTGTGAAACTTGGAAAGAGGGGTTAAGCCTATTTAACAAAATTCTACTGCTCAACCATCCAGTGCAAGGAGGACCTAAACAGGTCCTAGAAGTTATCTAAATTATCAAGCATGTACATCATGTGCTGACTTGATTATGTGACAAGATGTAACTATGTATCTTAGGTTTTTCATTTGGAAGATAAGGATGGAAACATTTATTCAAGCTTCTGCCAATCAGGACACTGTGCAGCTACAGGGGAACACTGGAGATCTTAATGAGAAGTCCTTGAGATTTCTAGCAGGCCATGATTCCTTTCAGATTTTTTACTGATGCAATGTATAGATTGAATCACATGGAACAGCTGATTTTCTGCCATTTTTGAACTACACATAAAGAAAATGAGCCATGATTTAACCTAGATTTGCTTCCACTATGCTGTTATGATGGAGAGCCCCTTAAAGAGGATGATAATGGATGGTGGTGATGGTGAATGTAAATGACCATCTCTGAGTTATATATCTGAATGTGGTTAAAAGGAAAAATTTTAGATCATATATATGTTATATGTTACTTGTGTAAAAATTTTTTAAATTTTAAAAGATTAAGATTTTCTTAGAAGAAAGATTTCCTTGTTAAACTATAATGTACAACAGAAACATTATACCTTAATGTAAGCCAAGGACTATAGTCAATAGTACAATTATAACAATATTCTTTCATCAATTGAAACAAATGTACCATACTAACACAAGCTGTTAATAATAGGGTGGTCTATGGGAACACTGTCTTTTATGCATGATTTTTCTGCAAACCTACAACCTCTCTCTCTCTCTAAAAAAAAAAAAGCATACAAAAAAAAGGGAGGATTTTCTGAAGGTGATCACATTATTGCCAAATCTGTTGAAATGGCCATTGGTCGCAGGAAGCTATCGCCCAGTTTAACCACTTAGTTTAAAGAGGGTCAAGGTCTCATTTGCATTCAAATAAATAGTTTAATATGAGAAAATGCACATTTTTGTCTATGTTCTCAGTGAAGACACATTCACATGACAATTTACAAAGAGCTTCTATCCCACTTTCTTATCTCACACTCACAACTACACTGTGAGATAAGCAATGCCAATCTATTTCCATTTTATAGATGAGGAAATAGGCTCAGAGAGATTATTTTTCTTGCCAAAGATGATACCAGTTTTTAGTAGAGGAAGGACGGACTCTGAACCGAGGGCTAAAGATCTACAAGGACAGATAAGAAATAATGATTAACATATACGTAAGATTTTCTTATGAGACCCTAGCTATTTTATGTTTTTGAATGGAGGTATTTCCACCTTAGTTTTTAGTATATTCTGAGACTAGTTTATTGTTGTTTGGGGCAAGGGGTGGGAAATAGGGAAGATATTGTTCTGAAGTAACTGCTTATTACCAGGCCTTACTTCTCCTGTAGCGTCTTCACTCTTCTTAGCTTACGACAAGACACAACACTTAACAACAAGAGACATCCAGAGACGATGATGATTTCCATTTTTCAGTTTTATTATAATGGTGGATGCTCTGAGCAATGAGGCAGAAAAGCTGAGGCACTGTTTTCCTATGGTCAGGTGAATAATGGAAGTTGTCTCAAAGAGTCTTACAAGAAATTTCCTAAGTGTTTTCAATGGGGAACAACAAGCCCTTGCAGACTCTACACTGTATGATCATGAAGTGAAACAAATAATTTCCTATCTCACTGTATGACCTTGAGCAAATCTCTGTCTCTTTGGGAGTATCAGTTTTTTT
>PVIY010042831.1:0-20722 GCA_004026745.1 Myrmecophaga tridactyla | reverse complement strand
CCCGAGTCAGGGACCTTCGCTCCGCTCGCCCCCCTGAACAAGGCTGATCTCAAGCCGAGGGGAGCCGCTCCCCGGCAACGCCCCCGGGCCAGGCTCCCTCCCTTGCAGACCCAGGAGCCCCGACCGGCCGGCCCCCCCGGGCATGGGGCGCTCACCTGCCGAGAGCCTAACTCGGGCGCGGCCCGGCCGTCGAGCCGCGGGTCGGGACAGGCGGGCGGGAGGCGGGCGGGAGGCGGGCGGGCGGCCGCGCAGGGCGCTGGGCTCGCGAATCTCCGGCGCGGATCTCGGCGCTACGTTTACTTGGGCCGCTTCACCCCGGCGCTGCTGGCCGGGCGCGGCCGCCTGCTCTCCCGCCCGCCAGGGAGTCGGTCCGGGGGTCCGTCGGGGGGCGCTCGGGGCAGCCACGCGGGGTGCGGCCTCGGGGCCCGGGGGGGGGGGCGGCTGCTGCGGGGAAGCCGCGCGGGCCGGACGGGGCGGCAGGAGTGGGTGGGCCGGGGGCGGCGCCGAGTCCCCTTGTAACCCGGGCCCGGCCCTCGCCCCGCCCCTGCCCGGGGGCGCCCCCGCCGCAGCCACTCAGCGCCCGGCCCCGGGAGCCGGGGAGCCGAGGGGGGGCGGGCGAGGGAAATTTGAAATCACTCCGGGAGCCTCCCCCTTCGCCCCTCCTCCACAGGCGCCGCCTGCGGTCGTCCCCGGGGCCTGCTACACCACCAGCAGGAATAATCTGCGCTGCCGGAATCTCCCAGCCATCTCCCAACACTGGAGACTCCTCCTGGGGCCTTTTCCCCACCCCCCACCCTCGCCGCCTATAGCTACACACCGGTCTGAGGGTGGGGGCTCAGAGAGGGTCGGGCCCCCACTGGAGTCACACAGCAACCAAGTCTCCCCTTTATACGCCCACCCCAGTCGCAATGTCACCTGGGCAATAGAGCGTCCCCACCAGTCACCCCTCTCCAGACCCTCCGCCTAGGCCTTCCGTCTTTCCTCCAGGCTCGGCCTTTGTCAGCCATTTTGAGAGGAGGGGAGGAAAGAGAAGGGAAGGTAATCAGGCCCTGGCTTCCTGCATTCTGGAGCCTTGCTGGCATCGACCAGCTGAGGGAGAAGCTCCACTCTGTTAGCAGGTCTCAGTTGCCCCCGTCCTTAAATGGGCCTGGAACTATTTAACAATGGCACTTCCTAATATTTATCACACACTGTGTTTATATTTATATATTTATTTGTTTGTTTACCTGCTTATTATAGGTCTCTCCATACATTGAACTGTGAGGGTAGGGCCCAGTGTGTCTTAACGCACAGTAGATGATCAATGAATGTGTTGAATAAATGAATGAATGAACAAATGAAAGATTAACATGATGGCCTACAACGCCCTATAGGAGTTAGGAATCGCTGCCGAGTTTTCAGATATTCCCTACCCTCTCTTCCCTCTCACTTCACTCCAGCCATCTGGAAGGAAGCACGTTCCTGCCTCAAGGCCTTGGCCCCTCACTGCTCACTTTGCTGGACACTCTTGTTGCCCAGACCTCTACTCTGCCAACTTATCATTCAGTTCCCTTCCAAACGTCATCATCTGGAAAGGCTTTTCCTGACCACCCCACCTGATTATATCCCCTTATCATCATTCCTAATATATTTCAATCTCTTCATAGCACTTAAAGTGATCTGAAATTGATTTTGTGTATTTCCTTATCTCATTTATAGCCCTCCTCTCCCTAACTTCCCCCCCCAACACACACACACAGTAAACTCCACGAGGGCAGAAAACACTATGCCTCCAGTTCCCACAGGAGGGTCTAGCACCCAAAAGGGTCAGTATAAGTTTGTTGAATGAATGAGCATAAGTTTTTTGCCTCCCGAGGTCCAACTCTCTGAGTTAAACCACAGCTTAATCTCTGTATCTCTTATCAGGTAATTGCAAATGAATAAATGGCAAATTCTTTGGAAGCTGCAAAAGTTTCTATACTTACTGCTTCTTGTTCTACCTAGGAACCTAGAAAGAGACTAAGAGGACTTCAAAGAGAAATGGGCTCAACTCCTGACACCTTAATAAGTGAATGAACAACAGGAACTCCTTGACATTCTGGCACAAATGTCCAAAATCAGGTTCCAGTCAGTTAGTGCAGAAAGAAGAGGAATCCTTGGGAGGACCTGTGGCTTGTCCCCATCATCTGAGATATGCCTTTATGGGTAGGGAAAAAAATGAACTGGCAGGGCTGTGGGGACGACTGCTGAAACCTCCATTTTCTGACTCAGAAGGCAAAATGTGCCATTTGGCAAAAGTTTTCTGTGCCACCACCAGGGAAGTTTAGAGACCTAATTCAGATGCTGTTATGGGTTGAATTGTGTCTCTAAAAGAGTTCTCTTTTTTAGACAACTTTTTTTTAGCTCACTAACCCCCAGTTCCACGAATGCAAGCTTATTTTTAAATAAAATCTTTGAAGAGGTTCCTTAAGATGACAGCTCAGTTACCAACTCAGGAAGTTAAGCCCTTTGAATTGCCAAATGAGAAACACCATATTCATGAAACTCATCAGCATAATGATGACCATTTATGGAACACTTACGTGGTAGGCCGAATCTTGTCCCCCACAAAGGCATGTTCAAGCCCCCCCTCCAATACACCACACCCCCTGAGGATGTGTACTCTTTTGTGAATAGGATCTTTGAAGGTCTTATTTGGATAAGGCCAAGTTGAACCCAATATGGCTAGTGTCCTTATAAGCAGAGGAAATTTGGACACAGTCACACAGACAGAAAGAAAAATGACAGACAGAATGAGTTATGCCACAAGCCAAGGAACATCATGGACTGCTTGCCACCTACCAGAAGCCAGGGGAGAGGCATGGAACAGATTCTCCCCTCTAAGAGGGGTGTAGCTCTGCTGACACTTCGATTTTGGCCTTCTAGCCTCCAGAACCAGGAGACAATAAATTTCTGCTGTTTAAGCTCACTTTACTTGTATGTTGTGGTACAGTTACAAAAGGCTGGGTTTTTGCAACACAGCGATCATTTCTGGGGACAGCAGGCAACCCAAATCCAGGGAAAAGGTATAGCGGGCATGGACTGAGCAGGTGGTCTCAGTTCTATCATTTGGGAATGAGAGTGAATGTCGGAAGGATGGGTGGAAAAGAAATGGCATGATCTTTCCAAGGTGCAGAACTTTAAAATTTACAGAGTTTATTTATAGTTACCATTTCATGCGAGCCCCACAGCCACCCAATCAGGAGGCAGGGCAAGGGAGATTGGGAGACCCATTTGAGATAAGGGGACTCAGTCCAGAGAAGGGAGGGGCTTGCTCAAGGTGAGTCACACCCTGACTGAGCACCTGCTATGGGGCCAAGAACTCTGAACAAGATATGGTGCTTAGGTGCTACCGGGGGAGTAGCAGAAGGTAAATCTAAATGAGCAAATAAGTGAATATCAGGTACAGTAAACTCAACACTGGGAAGACGATAGAGTGGAGTGAAGTCATAGACAACCATGGGGTGATGGTGAACTTTGAATGAGATCCAGGTGATAAAGATGCAGCCAAAGGAAGACCTGAGGCAGATACCTGCCTGGTCTGTGGGCATGCAGCTAAGGGGCAGGTGTGGCTGCAGTAGGAGTGGGAAAGGTCATGCAGGACTGGGGTTGGGATGGGGGTGTCTCTGGGTTTCATGCAGAGTGAGATGAGGATTCACTGGAACCATAATAGGACTCAGATGTTTAAATACATATTGAGGGGCAAGGAGGCTTGTCCTAACCTAAAAGATAAGGAGTGAGGAGTGTAGCCTGGAGCACAGTGCCGGCAGCAGAGGGGAAGAGAAGTGACTGGATTTCAGATAGATCACAGAGGTTCAGCCAAGTCTTGCTGATGATTTGGGGGTTAAGGGTAAGAGTGAAATCAAGGATGACCTTGGGATTTTGGCTTGAGCACTGGGTGAAAGTGGTTGGAAAGAAAAGCCACACACACATATATACCTCCTAGAAGCCCTCATAGTAATAAATCAAAACCTTGATGGACTTTTACCTACATTGTGATTAAATATTCTATTTGTGTTCAATTATAGCATGACTTCAGCTCTTAGAGAAGCAACTGATTTTTAATTACATATATAACATGCTTAGCACTGTGTCTGATGCCTAATAGGTATTTAATATATGGTAGATAATTTTATGGGTTAGTGACTTCACCTCTCCGTGCCTCAATTTCCTCATCTGTAAAATGGAGATAATAATAGTCCCTATTATCTCACACGGCTGTTATATGAGAATCAGATGAGTTAATATATGCAAAGAATTTAAAACAGTGCCTGGCACATGAGAAACACCATAAAAGTGCTTGTTAAACTAAACAATTTATCATTGTTAATGATGCACTGCTTTCACGACTGCTCCAGCTCTTGGCAGGTACAGAGACAAACTTTCTCCCTGCCTCCTCAGCGTAAGCCAGCCCTGTCCCTTTGTCCCTCCTCAATCACCAATCAGCTCCCGGCTGCTAAGGCAAGCCAAATTCACCTCTGGGTTTACAGTGTGATGGGCCCCATTTTACAGTCGAGGAAGCTGAGGCCTAGCAAGGTGAGGCCGTTGATGGAGAGATTCCCAACCTAGCCCCCCCTCCCTGTGCGCTATGCTAAGGAGTTTGCGCTTCAGTCATCTCCTCCATCGAATTGAATAATAATAATAATAGTAATGCCTACTTCCTGAGCAACTGTGGGGGTTGCCCATGTATGTGAAAGAACCCCATTGTAAAGTACTCAGTCTTAATTGCGGTGTCGTTAGAGACCACCTTCACTTGCAAAGTGGGTTCCCGACCATTCCTTTTCAACAGGAACACCCAGACATCTTTCTGTTCCAGTTGATCCATGGAAGGGAATCTTTTCTCCTTTTTTTTTTTTTTTTTAATAACTAAGAAGTGGACCGTTGAAATACTTGCTTTAGAAGGACCTAACCTGACAAACACCGAGTCTGGTCAGGTATTATTCAGTGTTATTAAATAAGCATGTTAATGATGGCATTGAGAACCTACCACGTGCCAGGCACTATTTTGAGCATTTTATATACATTACATATTGATTCCTCACAGCAGCCTTTGACTCCTAGTAGCAGCCTAAGAATAGGAGGGATTGTTATCCCCATTTTACAGATGGGGAAAACCAGGCCCACAGAAGGGGAGTATCTAACTATCCAAGGTCATACAGTCAAGTTATGTGCCCAGGAGCTGGCACTCTGTGGTCTTAACCACTTTGCTATGACAAAATGCTTAGCATGCCGCCTAGTAATTGCTCATTAAATATCAGCTAATGCTAGTATTAGTGTTATTATCACTGAGCATAATCAGTAACCATTTTCCAAAGCCCAGCTCGCAGATGGGGTTATCAGCATGCCTTTTATATGGACCTCACAAAGCTTGGGGGGTGGGGGATAGGGGGCAGCGACCCTGTCCAGAGCAAATAAAGACATGTCTGGACTGGAAGGATCCATCCCCACTGTTTATCCCAAAAACAGTAAGCTGGCAAAATCTGGACCCTAAGCAAATCCAAGAAGTAAAATCTTTTCCTTGAAGTCTCTCAACACCAATGACAAGTTACTATTATGACTCTGTATCAGGCACTGTGCAAAGCAGTTTCCACATGGTTTCTCATTTAATCCTTATGGTAATTGTCTAAGACAGGTGCTAGAATCCCCACTTTTCAGAGTAGGGGCCAAAGAACTTGAGTGACCTGCCCAAGGTCAACACAAGTATCAGACACCAGCCCTCTTAGCCATGGTCAGGGTGGTAAGGACACCAACATCTGGGTGGTACTTTCTAGTGTATACACACATTCCACCATAGAGAGCAAGGGAAAGCCAGGAGCCCGGGGAGGAGGCTGGAGCAGGAGTCTAGTGGGGTAAGGATGGTAATTTGCACCAGATGTGGCAGTAGAAGGGTGATGAGGGTCAGATTTTGGGTATGATTTGGAGGAAGAACTGTCGGATTTGCTGATGGGTTCAATGTGGGGGTATAAGAGAAAGTTGTCAAGGATGACGCCAAGATTTTGGCCTCATTCCACCCTACAAGCATCTGCCTCATTTGACAGGTGAGAAAGTTGTTACCAGAGAGGGGAAGACACTTGCCCAAGGTCATTCAGCCTGTTCTCCTGAAAAGAAGATATAACCACAAGTTGTTGACCTTTTGCCCTTTATCTTCTAACTTCCACTGGAGTTAAGCCTGAACTTCCAAAAATAAAGGTCCAGAGGTACTTGCAGGTTTGTCTGAAGGCTTTAAATAAGAGAATAATGAGAGAGGGCTCCAGGGGAACAAACATTGAGTGCCTTATATGGTATAGATGTGGTCGCTGCTCTCGGGAAGCCCAAAGCTAAAATACATCCAGAGAATAAATTAATTGCTTATTGGTGCTCAAGGAGGGATGGAATTCATCCTTTAAGCATCAGAGAGGAGGTGGGATATTTTTTTTTTCTGCATTTGGAATGAAGAAGTAGGAAAAAAGATATGTGGGGTGAGCAGCATGGGTTATATTTACTCTATTTAAAAAATACTTCTAGAACAAGCAATCTATGTTGGAAAAAAATAGAACACGAATTTCCTCTAGCGGAGTGGGGGCAGGGATTGACTGGGAAGGGACACCAATTGAACTTTGTGAGATGATGGTTATAATCTGTATTTTGATAGGAATTACAGGTTATACAATGGTGTATATTTGTCAAAATTCAGCAAATGCACCCGTAAGATTTGTGCCTCTCTGTGAATGTACATTTTACTTCAAAGATAAAAACTGCGAACAAATGTTAAACTCTAGTTAGTTATAGGTATGTTAAAATATTTAGGGGGCAGTGTACTGATGTACACAATTTACTTTGAAATACTTCAAAAAGTAGGATGGGTGGAAGAATAAATGGATAGATATGTGATAAAGCAAGTATGAGAAAATGTTTTTGGTAGACTCCAGGTGGTGGATATAAGAGTGTTTTGTGTAAATTCTTTCAATTTTGCTGTATTTGGACATTTTATAATAAAATACAGCATCTGGAACAATTTAGCATTGTCTTAAAACCAGAAATGTATATACCTATGAGGAGGCACATAGAGGAATATTCCTTGCAGCCAGGTTTCTAATGGGAAAAAGTCATAAACAACCTAATTGTCCATTAATAGGGGAATGGTTAAATAAACTACAGTCCATTCATGCTATGGAATTCCATGCAGCAGTTACAAAAGGATGATAAAGAGTCATAGGCACCGGCTTAGATTTATTTGTCCATTTGGGTTGACATAGACTGCAGCATAGCCTCAAACCTGTCTATAGCTGGTGGTGATGGTAGCACAGCTATGTAAAAGTATTTAATGCCACTCGGTTGTATATCTAAAAGTGGTTTAAATGGAAAATTTTATGTTATATATATGGTCCCATAATTTTTTAAACAAGGGATGTTACTTTTGCCTGATAGCAACCTGCACAAGAGTTCTGAGCAGAGGTTTGGGGTGCGCAGAAGGGGAACTAATTGCTTTACAATCCCAGAGACCCCTTTGTCAGTGCAGGAACCTGAGGCAGACTGGGGAAGGAAAGAGGCATGAAAAGAATGGCACTGGCATGGGCACTGGGGCCCGGAAATTGCACAAGGGATCAGGAGCACGGACACTGCCTGGTAACAAGGGACCTGCACTTCCCTGTCACCATGATCCCCACCGTCCCTGGTTAACATTGTTTCAGGGAAAACTCTGCGCTGAGTTCTGCGATGACATGCGTGGGACACACGTAAGGACGCGCATCTCTTTGAAACCTCACCAGCCCTCCATCTCAACCGATGAAAAAAGTGAAGCTCAGAAGGATGAAACTTCACCAAACAGTCAAGGCTACACCCCAGGTTGAGATCACAGCACCCAGCTGCAATTTGCATTGCAGTTGTTCTAAATTGGAGCCAGCCTAGGCATTCACTTTATAATCGTCCTGAGGAAGAAAACAAAGCAGACAATAGAGATCCAAGGCCTCATTTTCTCAGGCAAAGTGATTCCTACCATGAATTTGAAATAAGGGGTGAGATTCCCAAAAGGTGGAGACATTATCACCCCCACCCTCAAACTAGGAACTGCCAAAGGGCCCTTTAAAAAGCAAATTTCTAGAGGGGACAGCTTAAATGTCCAGCGGAGTTTAGGCACAAGGATCTTAAGAAGGTTTAAACTGTACCCCAGGGATTCCACTTTAAAGATTCATCTCAAGGAAAAATCCTGAGATTTGGAGGGAAATTTGTGGACAGGCAAGCAAGATCATCACCACATTCTATACAAAACCAGAGAATTGGTATTGTCCAAAAGTCCAACAAGAGGATTGTTTACATAAATTTTGGCATGTACTAGGATAAATAAGTAAAAGTGAAATTGACTCCTCTCCCTCTAGCTTCCAGTAAACTCAGCACCAACCTGGAAATTTACCAATAATCTCTCTGTTGCCAGGTGTGTTGGCCAGTTTGCATCTTACTTTGTCTTGATTTACTGTGGGGGGGGGAGGGGGAGGTATGCGTGTGTTTAACCTATTTTAGGCATCGTTATTTCCTCTGCCAATAATCCTTTTTGGAACAAAGCAGGTTCCGGATAAAATCTCCCCTGGAAGACGTTTAGCCTCACAACAAGTGGAGTCTGTGTCTGGCTCACTGCTCTGTGCCAGCACCCAGCATGTACCTGGCACATAATAGGTGTTCAATGAAGACATGTTGAATAAATGGACAAATCTATCCACAAAGCTCAGTTCAACTCCTGCCCAAACAAAAAGTTTAGAAACTGCACTGACCTAGCAATTCCATTCTAAGAATTTATTCTAGAAGTACATGCAGGGGTATACATAGCTCTATGTATGCATAGATCTGTATACATAGGAATAGTTCCATTGTTTGTAATAATGTAACCCTGGGAAAACTCTAAATGTCCATCAACAGGTTAAATTAGATAGAATTCATGCATAGAGTGAAATACCATGCAGTTGTGAAAAAGAACTAGCAAGCCTGTTAGTACTAAAACAGAGATTGCTAGGTGATAAAAGCAAGGGCTAAAATAGTGTACATGGTGGATATATGAGTTTATGGTTTACAAAAAAAGGGAGGAAGAAAGGCTAATACACCATTCCAGACTGTAATTTTTTTTTCCCAAATCTTCCAAAATTTGGGAGGTTCCAATCTGAGTCCTCCCCTTATCCTTGGATAACACCTTTCGCCTCTGAATCCCATCCCCCCTTCTATAGGATGGGGATAAGAGGTGCTACCTCCTGGTGGGGTTTCTGAGAGGATTAAGGGGGGAAATGCATATAAATGCTGTCACTACTCCCAGCATGAGCACTCAAAGATCTATCTCCTTAAAGCAGAAAACGTTTCCCTCGTGGATGGGATGGGGATGAAGGGAACAAAGGGTAACTTTAAAAAAAAAAACTCTTTTAAAAATTCATTCTGAAAATATATATATAATCTGTAAATTTACAGAGGAGTTGCAGGAATAGTAGAATAGTACAAAGAACACCTGTATATCCCTGTATCCTCTTCACCCACATTCACCAATTGTTAACATTTGCCAGATTTGCACTCTCATCTCTCTCTCTGTATATACACTCACTTTTTTCTTCCTGAACTGTTTTATCTCCCTTTACCCTTAAATACTTGAGCGAATGTTTACTAAGAACATGAACACTGATACAATATCATCTAATCCGTAGTCTTTCTTCACATTTCATCATTTGTCCCAATAGCATCTTTTATACCGATATTGTTTATCCCTGCCAGGATTCCACATTGCATTTAGTTGTCTTCCCTTTTTTTAGTTTCTTTTAATCTGGAACAATTCCTCAGCCTTCCTTCATCATTGTCCTTCATGGCATGTGTTTTTGAAGAGTCTAGGTCAATTATATGTTTGCATTTTTGTTAATTGTTTTTATAATGAAGAAGTGAATATGGAAGAGGATGATGACTAATAAATGAAAACATGAAAATGTCTATAATGGATTTTTTTTTTCTTTTCAGTTTTTGATATAAAGAGGGCCAGGAGTTTGTCCTCTGTTAAACTGCGCTTTGGGCATGATAAGAGATCCCTGTGATGATGGAAATGATACAGTATCTTAACTGTATCAGTATCAATATCTTGGTCATGATAATGTTCTATAATTTTTGCAAGATGTTACCGTCAAGGGAAATCAACTAAAGGGCATAAGGGATCTCTCTGTTTATGTCTTATGTATTGAATTTATAATGATCTCAAAATAAAAAGTTTAATTTAAAAAAAAAAACCTGTGGCATTTCTGAGCCTCCTTCCTCTTAGGAGGACCTGACCTCTTGGGGAAGTTCCCTGCAGGAAACCCCCCTGCCTGAGAAACTCTTTCTTAATGAACCCCTTTCACTTGCAGGGGGTGCACCATTGCCCTTCACAGAGACATTTTAAAGTGAAAGAAGGGAGCTGGGTCCCTTGTTAAGGCTGAAATAGGATCTGCTGGGGGCGGGGGTGGGAGTGGGGGTGGGGGTGGGTCTCCAGAAGGGAGGCCTGGCCCGACCTGCATTTCCTGCTAAAAGTTTTATCCCATTATCAGTAATCGCCACTCCATCCTTCATGATTGGGAAGGAGGACATTGGAAAGGCATTTTTATTTATTGCTTTTGTTAGTGGCGAAGTTCTTAATAAAGTTGAAAAATTGTGAAGACTTAAATAGGCAACCATGGAAATTGATCACAAGCATTATCATATCCTCTCCAGGAGAATGTTTTGCAGCGTTTTTTCTTGTTGCTGCTGTTGAACTAAGGTTTTATTTATTTATTTTTAACAGCTTTAGTTGCCCATCATACAATCCATCCAAAGTGTATAATCCAGGGCTGTTGGTATAGTTACAGAGTTGTGCATTCACCACCATAATCACTTTTGAGAACATTCTCATTGCTCCAGGGGAAAAAAAAATCCCAAATCTCTTAAACCCCCCCCCCATTACTGATGCTTAGTTTTGGTATAGTACCTCTGTTACAATTGATGAAAGAATATTGCAATGCTACTGTTAACTACAGTCCATGGTTTGCATAGGTGTATTTCTCCATATACCATTACCACGTTCTAGTTCATGTAAGAACTTTATTATATTTGTACAATTAAGCATAGTCATCATGTATAGCAGATTTCGTTGTTACATAGTCCCAGATTTTTATCCCCTAGCTTTCCTTCTAGTGACATATATGACCCTAGACCTCCCCTTTCAATAATACTCCTGGTCTACTTTTTTTTTTTCTTTTTTTAGCAAGTTCCAGAAGTTTTTTGTTTGTTTGAATAACAGAACACATAAAACCAGGCAGAGAAGTCCCCAAGGAAATGTTTCCCTGGCCCTTTGGCCCTTCATCTAAGCACTTAGATTTCCTTTTTATGATGTGAAATATTTATTTTGATGACAAATTATGCAGCGTTTTATGATGTTCATGTCGCATTTATAATTGAAGCCAAGAATGGCACTGTCTGAGATTTTGAGGTTTCTTTTAGAGGACTAGGGTTTCTTCTCGGGGTAAAAGGGGTGCGGGTTAGAAACAGAACAGGGTCCTCCAAGAGACTCAGCAGGGAGATTTATTACAAAGTGCACCAGCCCCAAGGTCCCCATTCAGGCTGAAGTGCTAATTTCTGGGTGCCCTTTCTGAGAGGCATAATTTTGCCCATCCTGCTGCTGTTTACAACCCAGAAAGTCTGAACATAATATCCTTGACCTCCTAAGAATTTCTCATAAAGAAATAATCAAATGTGGAAAAATTACATACAAGAATGCTTACTGCCATGTTCTTTTTATAAGATCGAAACTTTGGAATACTACTAATAAGCATTTATTGTGCACTTACCATGTGCCCGGTTGCTTGCTTTACAAGCATCACCTAATTTAATCCTCTCAGGTAGGTTATATTATTTCTCCATTTTAAGGATGCAAAAGAAAAGGGGGGGGCACAGAATGGTGAGTCATGTGCCCAAGATAGCATAATTTGTAAGTGGAGGAGACAATATGCAAACAACAGCAATAACACAATGTGATAAACACTAAACTAGAAGTACTAGGAGTGGCAATGGGTAGAAAATGGAAAGTATGTCACACACAGTGAGAATTCAGGTGCTTAAAGTAAAAGCCTGCACATGGGTGGGCCACGATGGCTCAGCAGGCAGAGTTCTCGCCTGCCATGCCAGAGGACCTGGGTTCGATTCTTGGTGCCTGCCCATGTTAAAAAAAAAAAAAAAAAAAAAAAAACTTGCACATGGTAGGCATTTAAAAATGGTGATTATTATTATTTCACCTCAAACTTCAATGTGCCCAAGATTCAGCTGAGGATCTTGTTAAAATGCAGTTGGTATATCAGCAGGTCTGGGGTCTGACCTGAGAGCCTGCATTTCTAACAAACAAAATCACTACTGCTGGTCCAGGGACCACACTTTAAACAGGAGGGATTCTATAGCTTGGCTAAGTGGAAGAGCTCTGAATATATAAAAACAAGACAAGTAACAGAAACCTCCCATGCGCTGTTATGCAGAAAAACATTGGACTATAAGACAATCACATTATTTTTGCAGCAATATTAAGCAATTTCCCTTCTTTTTTTCTACTTTTTTGTCAGTGGACTAATTCAATTCCACAAATATTTATTGAGCGTCTTAGCACTAGTCACTGTGGGAGCAGAAATGAAGGAAATCCAGTGGTTTCCTCAAGGAAATTAAAAAAAAAAAAAAGTTAAAAATAATTAGAAACAAAATCTATTAAAATGAGTACATTTTATTGTTTATAAATTATACCTCAACAAAGTTTATTTAAAATTTAAAGATATAAATAAATATTATGCCCTGACAGAGATCTTTCTACTCACGTAAAAAAATATTTTAAAATAAATTGAGTAGGTGTGTATGGGTGGTTCAGTGGTAGATGCTCGCCTGCCATGTAGGAGACACGGGTTCAATTCCTGGCCTAACCACCCCCCCAAAAAATAAATAGATAAATAAAATGAGTAAAATAAAAATTCCTGGATGGCGAGTCAGGGGATCTGAGTTCAGTTCTCGTCGGTTAGTGACCTAAAGGTTTACTCTCTCACAGGCACCACTGCCCCTTGTGCCTCTTGGCATCATGACATAATTTCACACGGGTAAATTTCATTTCATGTGTGTGTGTCTGTCTCTTAGTAAACTCTTGACTTCTATTAGGCCAGGAATCCCATCTGTGTTTGCCACTTGTGTCCCAGTACCTATTATGGTGTCTGGCCCACAGGAGGCACTCAGTGTTATCTGTTGAAAGAATGTGTGAATGAAATAATGACCAAAGGGGGTGGGCATGGCTTCTAAGTAAAAGAGATTTTGTTCATATCCTTCCAGAGGAGATTTTGGGGGAAGAGGTTGAAAAGAATGCATGGGGAAGGGGAGCCAATCCTTTCACATTCTCCCCACCCTAGGTTTCTAGGCAACAACTCTGCCACCCCACCAACCCCCCTCCCCGCAAAAAAAAAAAAAAAGTCGAACTCAGGGTTAGGTGAAGTTTTGGGGCTTGGGCTCCAGTAGTCTTACAGGCCACAGCTTGCCTCAGTTTCCTCATCTGTCGGGTGAGTGAGCCACACCTGGGCACTGGGAGAGGCTCCTGAAAAGTGAAAACGGGGAAGTGAAAGCATTTCAAGGGCCGCGGTGATGAGATGCCCCCTGCCCACCATCACAGACTATCTTTGTGTAACCTTTGATCCATCAGTTTCCTCCACTCCTGCCGGTCTCAAAGCGTGGTCCGTAGGAATCAGGCTACTTCTCAGGTTCTACCCCAGGCCTTTCCAATCAGTCCAATGGAGGTGGGGCTCGGCAAGCTGTGTTTTAGAGAGCTCTCAGGTGATGCTGACAGATGCCCGAGTCCGAGACAGCTGCACTACTCTGCTGGAAGCTCTAGGGACACTCTGATGGACGCTCTCCTAGGGACACTCCGGCCTGTCAATTCATTCCTCTATTCTCCCAGTGCCCGGCATCTAGTAGAGGAAGCAATAAATATTTGCTGAATGCAAATATTTGCATGATGATAATGACAGCAGCTAGACGTTGAGCAAGCGCTTCCTGCGTGCGAGGCTCTGGTCTAGACTTTATAGGAGGATTAATTTAAGCAGCCACCCCAGGGATCATTTTACAGATAATAAAACTAAGGCTCACAGAGACCAAGCTCTGTGCCCAAGAGCCACCCAGCGGGAGACACGGCAGGGAGCCCCGCGCGACCGAACCGCTCGGCTCCCCAGGGCTGCGCGCGTGTCCGCGGCTCCGCGAGGGCGCGCCCCCGCCCCGCACCCCGGACAGCCAGGGGAGGAGCGCGCCTTCGGCGGCGGCGCGGCCCGTGGCGAAAGTGCGGCTGCGGAAGCGCGGGGAGGCCGGCGGCGGCGCGGGAGGAAGCGGAGGAAGGCGGCGGGAGCTGCGGCGCCGGCGGAGCCCGGGCGGACGCCATGGGCCGCCTGCACTGCACGCAGGATCCGGTGCCCGAGGCCGTGGGCAGCGACATGCAGCAGCTGAACCAGCTGGGCGCGCAGGTGGGCTCGGCGTTCAGGCCGCGGAGGGCGCTGGGCCCGCGGACCTCAGGCCGACGACGGGAGAGGCTCGCGGGGTCTGGGGAGGTTGAGGGCGTGGGTCCGGGCGTTCTGGGCGGGCCGAGAGGGGTTTCGGGGCAGTATGCCGAGGGGTGCTGGTGCTCGTGTGCGTTTGGGTGCGGGTGACGTGGTTTCGTGGAGAGGCTCAGGGTCGGAGGGGGTTGGGGGGACAAGGGATCTCGAGAGGCCCGAGGGAAGGCTGAGCCGTTCCTACGGGGTTTGTGGGGACCCAGAGACTGGGGACATCCGGGAAGACCAAGGGGCTTCTGGGGCCGAGGAGAGTTTGTGGGGTTCTAGAAGAGGAAGTTCGGGAGTTTGGAGAACTGAAGGAAGAATAGGCTAAGGGAGGCCCAGGAAGTTATGGAGAGCAGTGGAATTTGGTGGGCCAGGGAGGAACTCAGAGATTGTTAGGGTGGTCAAGGGGTGTGGGGGGACGGAGGAGTGTCTGAGCATCTGGGGGAGCCTGGCGTGGGGGTAGGTAATCTGGGCGTCGAACGAGGATGGCAATAATGGCCAATCCAGGGTGTTATGAGCCCTGACATAGGCCTGACCCGAATTAAGGGAAATACTTGGTACTCCCCAAGGAGAGAAACCATATACATATACAGTGCAGGACCCTTGGTGGTCCTGGAAGGTACCAGCCAAATCCACCTTGGAGGCTTCCTCCTCGTCCTCTGCCGGCTTGGGGTGCCCCTTTCATACCGCAACGGCGGCCTAAGTAGGTTAAAATGACATTCTCTCCAGCACTGTAGAGGCTCCTCTGTTTCCCACACTGAGTTGTAAAGTCCCAGGAGGTGGGGCCTTCTCATCTCAGGCTGCCACAGCTTCCCTCAAATGTAGTAAGCCTGTTTGTTGAATGAAAACCTCTTTTCTCCTAAAGCAGTGGGGATGATGCTTATAATGCTAGGCATGTTCTAATCTAAATCTGTGGAATCCAGTAGAAATAAATCACGAGCCATGTTTCTGATTGTACATTTTCTAGTAGCTATCTGTATTTCCATTAGCCACATTAGAAAGAAACAGGAAATTAAGTTTAATGTATTTTCTTTAATCCAGTGTGGACAAATTTAGCATTTCAACATATAATCAATATAAAATATTATATGATATTATAATATATTATATTATATAAAATATAATCAATGTAAAATATATTGATTTAGACTTTTTTGTTACCACGTCTTCTAAATGCAGATTTATGTGCATTTTATGTATATTTTATATTTACTGCACATTTCAGGGTGGATAGACTGGCTATCAAGTGCTCGCTAACAGATAATGCCACTTAAAAAAAATTACAAGGAGGAAACACAAACATTCTTAATATATGCTCATTCCGTTGTACATATATAATCAGTAATTCACAATATCATCACATAGTTGCATATTCATCATCATGATCATTTCTTAGAACATTTGCATCAATTCAGAAAAAGAAATAAAAAGACAACAGAAAAATAAAATGAAAACAGAAAAAAAAATATTTTACATACCATACCTCTTACCCCTCCCTTTCATTCATCACTAGAATTTCAAACTAAATTTATTTTAACATTTGTTCCCCCTATTATTTATTTTTATTCCAAATGTTCTACTCATCTGTTGTCAGTCACTATTAGTTTTAAGCACGTTTCTGTATATTAACTCGTTGGATCCTTTTGTAGCCATCCTAGGAGGTAAGAACTATTTTATCCTCATTACAGATGAGGAAACTGAATCACAGTGCCAGACACTCACTGCTTTAAATGTTTTATATTTAAGAACTCTAAAAGGTAAGGTGCTGTTATTATTCCCATTTTACAGATGAGAAAAATGATTCAGGGAAATAAATTCAGGTTAGGCAACCAGGAATTCAGTCCCGGAAGTCTGACTTGAGAGCCTGGTGAATGAAAAACATCAGAACGGAGCTTTGTAGATCATCTTCCAACCAGATAACTTATCTTTGACTGGTTTCTGCATTGGAGTTCTCTGGAAGACTTCCATTTGGAGAATAAAAAAAATTCTGCTGAAGAAAACTATGACTTTTTAAAACCACTGGATTGTATAATCCCTAAAGTTACCTTCAACTTTGGTATTCAAGGAAAATATAAACCACTTCCTCTAAGATCAGATCTTCACTGATTTTCTGGCCTTGAAGGCACTCTAAACCTTACCTTTATTTATTTATTTATTTTTATTTATTATTTTTTTAAATTTGCATATGGGCAGGAGGCACCAGGGATCGAACTCCAGACCTCCAGCTCCAGACCTCCAGCACGGCAGGTCGGAGCTCTGCCTGCTGAGCCACGGCAGCCGCCCGCCTTTATTTTTTTAATTTTTATTTTTATTTTGTTTACTCACCATTTATTTAGTTTGACTTTTTAATTCACTTTTAGTTCAAGTAACTAAAAATACAAACATACGAAAAAATCAAACAATACAGGTAAAGAGATGAATTCCCCTTTAAGAAGTAATTGTTTTTTCCTGCTTGGCATTTTTTTTTTTAAATAGTTTTATTCCCACATCATACAGTCTGTCCAAAGTACATAATCAGTGACTGTCAGTATAATCAGAGTTGTGGATTCATCACCACAATTAATTTTAGAACATTTTCACTGCTCCAAAAAGTAAAACCCCATACCCCTTTATGCCCACTATTATTCACAGCATTGGTATCATACCTTTGTTACAATTGATGAAAGAATATTAAAATATTACTACAGTCCATAGTTTGTATAAGGTATATTTTTTCCTTTACCTTTATTTTTTACTATTGAAGGCTTTCTCCTAATAAGCAAATAACTGGAGTTGTTTGGGCCTTTTTTCTTTACCCTTTTTGTCCAAGCATCAAACTTCCAAGTACCCACTCTATTAACCAAAATTATTTTAAAGTTTGAGACCTAGGCTTCAAAGAACAACCACAAAATTAAATTAACATTCACATGGTCATTTATTACTCATTTGGTGGGTGTTTATGTGAATGTCTACTATATACTAAATGGCCACTAAACCAATAAAGTTTCCAGAAGCTCAAGGCCATGGCCTCCTGTCCTGGCGAAGTTGTAATCTGCTAGGACAGGTCAGGAAATGGAGAGGCAATACAGTACTAAGTTTTATGTTGATGTGCTCACATCAACATTTCACAATGATGCCTGTGGTCAGTCCTAGGTAATAAGGAGCCTTGAGAATAGATAGTATTAAAAAGGAACCATTTTTTGAATGGTTATGAGAGAGTATATTCACGAAAATACACGGGGTAGTTAGGTTCAGGAGTCAGCTTGGCTGGGTGAAGGCGCCTAGTTCTGTTGCTGCGGACATGAGCCAATGGTACGTGAACCTCATCTGTTGCTGATTACATCTTCAGTTGGCTAGGAGGCATGCCTGCTTCAGTGAATGATGTTTGGCTTAATTGGCTGGTGCTTAAATGAGACTCAACGTAGCACAGCCCAAGCAGCTCATCATACCTCATCTCAGCACTCGCAGCTCAGCCCGGAGGTGCAGAAAGAAATCACCCCGGGGAAAGTTGTTGGAACCCAGAGGCCTGGAGAGAAGTCCAACAGCAACCATCCTGTGCCTTCCCACTTAAGAAAGAACCTCAGTTGAAAGTTAGCTGCCTTTCCTCTGAAGAACTATACGTTAACTAAATAAATCCCCTTTTATTAAAAGCCAATCCATCTGTGATGTGTTGCGTTCCGGCAGCCAGCAAACTAGAACAATACATATATATACTTATATATATATATAAAACAGGCCCACAGTCCTCTCACTTAACTAGAAATAACGCATACTGTTAAAAATTCGAATTTATACAAAGGTATAAAATTAAATGCTTGTTTTAATAAACATTTCAGTGGTTTCTTACATATATGTAGGTATCCTTTTTTAAACATTTACACAAAAGGGATCATTCTTTCTATACTGTTTCTCTACCTTGCTTTTATGTTTTTGTTGTGGTAACATGTATATAACATAAAATTCCCCGTCTCATCCTCTCCCAAGCATATAATTCAGTGGCATTAATTACGTTTACAATGTTGTACTACCATTACTGTCATCCATTACTGAAACTTTTCCATCACCCCAAATAAAATTTCTGTACCATTAACTCCCCGTTTTCCTTCCTCTCCACTACCCCTGGTAACCTGTATATGCTTTCTGTTTCTATGATTTTGCATATTCTAATGATTTCATAGAGGTGGAATCATACAAATATTTGTCCTTTTGTGTCTGACTTGTTGCACTTGGCCTAATATTTTCATCCATGTTGCAGCATTTATCAGAACTTCATTCTTCTTATGGCTGAATAATATTCCAGTCTATATTAATTACACATTTTATCCATTCATCTATTGAGAGACATTTGGGTTGCTTCTACCTTATGTGATCAGTACTGCTTTGAGCATTGGTGATAAATATCTGCCTGAGTCCCTGCTTTCGTTCCTTTGGTTATATGCTTAAAAGTGGAATTGTCAGATCATATAGTAGTTCCATGTTTATAATCTTGCTATTTAAAAAAACTTAATAATGTATTGTGGATGTTTTCCCCATATAGCACAAATAGATCTACTTTGTGGGTTTTTTTTTGGGGGGGGGGGTTGCTTTTTTTGACAGCAGCATAGCATAATATTTCTTGAAGGGCATTACTGTAATTTATTTAACCAGTTCCCTATTAATAGACACTTAAATTGCTTTCAGATTTTTGTTTTTATAAAGTAATGCTTCAACAAATAGCTTTGTGTAAATGTACTTACTTTTTGAAGTACATCTGAAGGATATACTTCTTGAAATGGAATTACCAAATCAAGGAATATGATAATTTATAAATTAGATATGTATTGCCAGGCGGACCATGGTGGCTCAGCAGGCAGAGTTCTCACCTGCTGTTCTGGAGACCCAGGTTTGTTTCCGGGTGCCTGCCCATGCCAAAAAAAAAAACCAACAATGTATTGCCAAGTTGCCCTAGAAAGGGTTTCCCAGTTTATCCTGCCATCAGCAGTGTGAGCATTCTGTTTCTAAATTCTGTCACCAACACTGGTGTTGTCAAACTTATTTTTGCTGTTCTGATAGGTCAAAATGCTGTTTGTTTTTCTCATCTACATTTCTTTGATCTTAAGTATCCTTTCATGTGTTTACTGGTGAAAAGAATGGGGGAAAGTGCTATTTATGTGTGGGGAAGTTTTTTCCTATGGATATTTACTGCACACTGACTGTATTTTGGTGCTGTGATGATGAAGAGCCAATAAGAATCCTCTTTGCTAAGGCTGCTTTGAGTTCCTCATCAAGGTTGAAAATTCTAAGTGCCCCTATGCTGAGTTCTCTGAGAGAGCCCTCAGGAATGGAGAATCTGGGTAGAACCCCTTCTCTCTGGGAATCTCATGGAATTTGGGAAGAAAGTGGTATCTGAGCAGGGCTTTGAAGGATAAGGAGGGTCTGGAAAAGTGGAAATAGGGATGGGAGCCAGTAACAGCCAACAGACCGGATTAGCTTGAGGTTTCTCTTGAAAGGAGAGGTGGGGGAGGAGAGGAGAGAAATTGAGCCCAAAAACCAATTTAAGGATTTACTTCTCAAATACGTCATTTGTTAAAAGGTCCCAGGCAGTATGGACAGATGAGTAAAAAAATAAGGAAAAATAAATAATATGGGGGATAAAGGGTAAAAAAAAAAAATTGAGATTGACATACTAGTGGACAAAAATTTTTAGTGGCTCAGAAAATGAGAGGGAGGGGTACAGGGTATAGGATGTATGAGTTTTTTCTTGTCATTTCTTTTTCTGGAGTGATGCACATGTTCTAAAAATGATCATGGTGATGAATAAACAACTATATGATGATATTATGAGCCATTGATTGTATACTGTGTCTGGACTGTGCGTGTATGAAGATTTCTCAATAAAAATATATTTTTTTAAAGGCCTCAGGCAGCATAGGAAATACAACTGGCCATAAATCTGGCAATTGCATAGATTTGCAGCAGAAAAAAGAAAGGAAAACTGAAAAACATTTCAGAACCCATTCTTAAACCAGTCTTAACTCTTCTTGTTTTAATGATATAGAATCGGCAGTTATATAGGGTTATGTACCCAATTGTCATAATTAGTGTAGAAAGACAATCCCTGGATAAGCTTTGGTTAAAATGCTTCCAGGGAATGTTTATGAAGTTTTGGGAAAACAGACACTTTATATGCCATTGGC
>PVIY010042830.1:0-20717 GCA_004026745.1 Myrmecophaga tridactyla | reverse complement strand
GAGGTGAGAAGGAGCCCGTTCTGTGAATGCTGAGGAAGAGGGAGCCACGTGGGGGAACCAGCAAGGGCAGGAGCTCAGGAGGGCAGGGGGCTGGAGGGGCTTGTGCAAGGGGAATTGGAGGGGGCAGTGATGCTGGGGAAGGGAGCAGAGGCTTGGGTCTTTTCCTAAGTGCACTGAGAAGCCTCTGGAGATGTGTGACAGTTCTGCTTTATACTTTACAAAGACCCCTGCAGCCTCCATGTGACAGTGAATTGGGGAGGGGCATGCAAGGAGACAGGGAGCCCGGGAAGTTGGCCCCTACAGACATTGTGTGACAAGAGACAGCTATGGCTGGACCCAGGTAGCTAAGGAGGACCCAATCCTGGGAGGATGGATTTGTCCCTAGGGTACTGGTTCAAACCCTCATCACCCCTCTGGGCAGTGAATACTTCTAAAGTCTCAAAACCTGTTCCCGTCCATGATCCCTTTCATACCCAGGACCCAGGAGCCCATTTCAGAGGCAACACCACAGTGGAGCAGCTTTGTGACTTGTCCAAGGTCACCCAGATTGGAAGGTGGGTTGGGGAACCAGGTTTCTGGGTTTAATGCTTCACCTGCCCCTTGTCCCCCTACCGGAGGTCAACGCTGCACCTTCTGAAGGGAAAGAAGGATTTTCGAGGTTGCCAGGAGCTCCCTCTGGGTGGATTTGACCATATCTGTGTGTGCGTGCATGTGTTCCACACAATGGGAAATGTGGGGCGGGAGTGTTCTGGGTGCATAGCTGGCCTTCTTCCTGCTGGGAAACCAGGCCAGAGCTGGAGGGGCCCCAGCAGCACTGCCCTGGCCCCGCCTTCTCCCTGGCACTCAGGTGCCTGCTGGCAAGGGCACTGGCAGGCACCGAGTGGCCTCTGGCCTACAGCTGCAGCTGACACACATTGTCTCTGGTCTGCTTCATGCCTCTGCCTTCAACAGCGGACAGTCCTACGGGACAGAGGGATCATCACAGAGGGAAGCCACCTGCCCATGGTTCCAGCCACTGCAGATGTGGGGAGTTCATTCCACCTTGCCAGGGGGAGCCTGGCTTGGCACAATGAGAAGAGGTCTGGGCTGGGAGGTGGGACCCTGGTTTACTGGCTGACTTGTAGCAAGCCAGGTCCCTCTTTGGTTCGTATTTCCCCTGCTCTTGACAGTGGGAGTGGGTGGTATAGACATGGAGATTTCAGAATTCACTGGTTTGAGTCCCAGCTCCCTGCTTCACAAGCCATGTGAACTTGGGCAACTGACTTCACCTCTCTGAACCTCAGAATGTTTGTCTATATTCTAATACCCATTTTAGAATTTACTTTATAGGGAGGCTGTGAGTAGAAGCAGGTCAGACTCTTGGGCTTGTTTGCTTCTGGGCTTCCCAAGGCCAAGTCAGCCCAGGGTTCCTGTAGCCCTGTCTTTAACAGTGCATGCCCTGCCCACTGCCGTGGTACTGAATGGCAAACATCCAGTCAAAATTAGCCTTCCCAAATAGTAGCAAGTCCACAGTTTAACAACAATGGCTGACATTCGTTGGGCCCCTCTATGTACCCTGTACTGATTCGGCATCTGCATTCACTCTTCACTCCAGGTTAATGAGATCAGTGTAGTTATTATCCCCATTTGCATATGAGGAAATTGAGGCACATAAAAGGGAAAGGTTGACCTGAGATCACACAGCTGGCAAGCGTGGAGCCCGACTTTTCTGAACCCAGAGCCAGAGTTGTTGAACGTGGCAGGGCCCAGATTCTCTTCCTTCCTGAATTCTTAGCTCTCTGTCCTGAGAAACACAGAACAGGCGCTGTTAAGTGTTTGCCAAAGAGGGCCTGTTCTTGGGAGACCAGCTGGGGTTTTTCAGCACTGCGGACAGCACCCAGTGGCCTGCGGGCTGAGGCTGACAGGCAGAGAGGAGGGAACTAAGCCTCAGCTGTGCTTAGGGCCCTGGACGTCAGGTTCTTCTGAATGGGGTGGGATCCTGCACTTTATCCTTACCCTGTGGAGGTACCAGGGCTTTGGAAGAACCAGCAAGGCCAAGAATCTTCTCCTCCTCCTGGCACAGCAAGGCTGCTTGATGCAGAGGCCCCACATCCTGGGAGGGGAGAAGCCAGGGCTCCACCTGCAGTCCCAACATCGCCACATAGCCATCCTAGGCCCTTTCCACTACGACAGTGGGTGGAGGATGCACTGTCAAAGACCCAGCTCCAGGAACCCTGGACAGACTTGGCCTTGGGAAGCCCAAGGGCTGAGTTTGAAGGGACCTGGGATCGCCACTAGCTCTGCTCTCCTTCTAACCCATCATATAAATGAGGAAACTGAGGCCCAGAGAAAGGAAGGCTGGATTCCTGGGATGTCCCAGCTGAATATTTTCCAGGGATTAGCTGCCCAACTGAGGAAACTGAGGCAAAGGGACCTTCCTCAAAAAGGCCTTACCTTGACCACTTCACCCAGTTGGCACCCCCAGCAATTGTCTCCTGGAGGAATTGCTTCTTTGCCTCCACCACATGTACTACAATGTGAAAGTATGTGTTTGTGTACTTAGTGTCTCTTTCCCCGCCGGTGGAGGATCTGGGGCCAGGGCTATTTGTTTACTGCCAGTTCCTCCAGCTGGCACACTGTGGCCATTATAGAGTGTAAACTCTGGAACCAGCTGGTCTGGGTTCAAATGCAGGCTCTGACATTTAATAGCTGTGGGTCCTTGGGCAGGTCGCTTTATCTCTGAGCCTCGGTTTCTTTATCTGTGCAATGGGAAGAATGATAGCACATACCTCATAGAGTTGTTGAGCTTTACCCAGATTATACAAGCAGTGAGCCCTGTATGTGGCAAGTGCACAACTCATGTTGTTGCTAGTATTGCTGGTTAGTGAGTGCTCAATGAGTATTTGTTGGATAAGTAAGTAAACTCCTTGCCCCCAGCCCAACCCTAAAGGCTTTCCTTCAGGACATTGGGATGGTCGTGTCCTCATTCTTTTATATTTTTTTCATCTCAGCATACATTTACTCTTTAGAGGGTCTTATCATTTTCTTATCCTCAGAGGGTCTTGAAATTTAACATGCATTGGACTCCTTTAAGGGACTTGACAATGTAGATTCCTGACCCCACCTAGACCTCCAGGATCTGAATCTCTGAGTGAGATCAAGGTCTGTATTGTTACCAAGACCCCATATTGTCAGTGGTCAGAGACTGTTTTGGCTGCCTTGAGGGGTCCAGAAATGCACTGTCCTGCAGCCTTGGAGCTGGTGGTGCTGATGAAATGGCCCTGTTCATCCTCACCAGGGCCTCGGACCCAGCTGGTAAAGACATGGGAAGCCTGAGCAAGGTGCTGGGGCCCAGAGGAGGGAGGGATAAACACCAGAGAAGAGCCATCAGGGAAAGCTTCATGGAGGCAGTGGTGTTTGAACCAGGCCTTGAGGAGTGGGGAAGATTTTACCCAGCTGAAATAGGCAGATGGCATTGAGGATGGGGGTACAGCATGGACTCTGTGATGAAGGAAGAAAAACAGGCTGTGCCTTGTGTGTGGTGTAGGATGAGCTAGTAGATGATATATTCAGAGAAGTAGGTAGGGGTTATCTGGATTGTCAAGGAACTCAAATGCTACATCTTGTACATCTTACTTCCTTTCTGTTTTCTTTTGATCACTCAAGGATCCTGGGATCTAACCACTTCCTTCTAGTTCCTCATCCAGCCCCAGCCCTTTCCCACCCACCCCTGTCCTCTTAAAACTCAGTTATAACCTGACCTCATAAACTTTTCCCAAGGAAATGAACCCATTCTAAAGTCCCAGTAACCAAAAATGGGTTGGTGATGGTAGAGGTGGGGGTCATGAAGGTTGGAGGGGGGTTGCCTTGTAACTGGGGCTTTCAGTACATTAGCACTGACTTCTAATGGAAATCCAGGCAGCACAGCAAGACTTTTGGGAGAACATTGCCAAGCTCCACATCCCAAAGTGTGTGGTCATGGAAATTTCCAGTCTTTCCCACCTTCTGTAAGCCTTTCCTGTGCCAGTCCCTGTGTTGGGCGCTGTTTCTGCCCTCAGAATACACTGTCTGATGGAGGAGATACATTGGTGCAGGACTCACAGATCTCCTGGGGGCAGGTCCTGAAGAGCAGAACTGACTCTGGTCCATCTTGGACCATCTACCCAGCTCCAAGCCAAGGCTTGGTCCAGAGGGTCCTTCACAAAGGCCAGATCTCCTATGTCAGTGGGTCAGATGATATGGTAGTTTGGAGCTGTTTTGTACCCCAGAAAAAAGCCATGTTCTTTTTTTTTTTTTTTTTTTTAATTTGCATATGGGCAGGAGGCACCAGGGATCGAACTCCAGACCTCCAGCACGGCAGGTCGGCAGGTCGGAGCTCTGCCTGCTGAGCCACAGCAGCCACCCAAGCCATGTTCTTTTAATCTACTCTGCTGGGTGCAGACCTGTTGTAGGTGGGACCTTTTGATTAGGTCATTTCAATTGAGATGTGTGACCCAGCCCATTTAAGGTGGGTCTTAATCCTTTACTGAAGTCCTTTATAAGAGGAGTTTTGAAAAAAAGAGCTTAGAAAGAGCACCCTGGAGGTACTAAGAAAGGACCCACAAATGCTCAGAGAGAAAGCCACTGGAATCAGACACTAAAAGCAATGGAACCCAGAAGCAAAGAAGCAGCAGATGCCAGCCATGTGTCTTCCCATATGACAGAGGAAACCTGGATGCCAGCACCCTTTCCTCAGAGAAGGTATCTCCCTCTTGATGCCTTAATTTGGACAGTACCATGGCTTTAGAACAGTAAATTTGTAAATAAGTCTCCATTGTAAAAGCCAAGCCATTTCTGGTATATTGCATTCTGGCAACGTTGGTAAACTGAAACAGATGTTATTATCAGGTAAGAACCAAGGCTGTTGGTCTTCAGAGGATTGATGAATTCTCAAGTGTGTGCTGAAGTGGCCGTGAGGAGAGGAGACAAGGGCCAGATGGGGCCAGATCACAACATGCCGAGCCAAGAGGACCTGGTATTCGTCTCTTTGTTTATTCATCCAGTTATTCGTTCATTCATTCAACTAATGTTGGTTGAGGACCTACCATGGGCCAGACCCTGAGCTGTGGAGAATAAGCCCGCACAGGTCTGATGTTCCGGGTTTGAATTCTGTGGGTTCCTGGCTCTGAGTGACAGCAAATCCAATAAAAGTGAACTAAACAGAATGGAAATGTAGTTCTCTCCCACATCAGAGTCTGGGTAGGTGGTTCAGGACTGATTGATGGCTCCATGATCATCAGGAAACCAGACTTCCTTCTGTCTTTTTACTCTGTCTTATTATAACATGGCTTCACCTTATAATTCATTATGACCAGCTCCAGCCATCGTATCCACATTCCAGCCGGCAGAAAGGAGAAGAGGACACAGCCCTTCATCTTCTCAGAAGTCTGCATCATTCTACCTGGAATTTGGTCACATGGCCTTAACCAGCTGTAGAGGAGACTTGAAAATGTAGACTTTATTCTGGATGGCCAAGTATCCAGCTAAAATTCAGGAGTTCAATTACTGAGAAAGAAGGAGAGAAGAGATATTGAGAGATGATTAGCAATGTCTGTCATACTCCATTTCTTCATCTGATTGGCAATCATTACTCTTCATTTATTCATCCAACAAATGTATGGCCACTATTTTGGGTGCTCGGTCAGCTGTGAACAAAACAGGCAAAGTCCTTTTGGTCATGGAGCTTTCTAGAAGGGGAAACAGGCACTAAATAAAAAAGTAATGTCAAGGAGTGAAAAGAATCATAATGAAAAACAAATCAGGGTAAATGGATAAAAAGTGATGAGATGGTGTGATCTGGGGAGGGCATGTTTGTATGGAAATCTGAATGACTTAAGGAGCAACCCACTAGTGGGTAGGGGATGCCAAGCCAAGAGAACAGCATGTGCAAAGGCTCTGAGGCATGTTAGAGGAACAATAAGGAAGCCAGGGTAGCTGTAGTATTTTTTCATGGGCCATTATGAGGATAAAAATGGATGAGGATGTAAAGGGTCTACCATTCATCCTGGCAGGTGTTCAATAAATAATGTGCCAATATGTCATGGTTTGCCCAGCACAGCTCTAATGTAGTTATTAACAGCTTTCCTTTCAGTTTCAAAAATGTTCCCATTTGTATAATAAAGCATATGATCATCGCATAAATGCATAATGCTAATTGTTAAAAGAGCTAGATTCCCCATGATATTTCTGGGAGAGCAGTATTCTCAGGAGACAGGCTGCTTTCCCTACCACACCAATGCCCTCCCTTGCCACAGCTCTACTCTCCTGCCCCTGGGCACCACTGGGTACCACTGTGCTCATGCCAGCCCCCCATGCCCACGAGCTCAGAAGCGAGTGAGTATGCCCGCATTGCACAGTTGCCACATTTCAGCCTGTGGGTCCTGGGTGGCTGCTCGATTTCCCTAGACGTGTCCCTGGCAGTAGTGCTGGGAGGCCCGGAAAGAGATCTGCACAGAGAGGCTGGAGACCTCATATGCCAGGCCTGGCTTGTCCTGCCCGCTCTATTTGACCTTGGTTGTGGCTGGCCCCACCCCCATTGGGCTCCAGTTTCTCCTCCTCTGCTTGGGATGGGGAGACGGCCCCTTTGTGAGCGTGGTGGTGCAAAGGAAGTAAGTGAGGATTGCTGGGGGCCGTGAGGGTGGCGTGAGGGTGGTGAGGGCAGTCCCTTCTGGGCAGGGCAGTGGGGGCAGCCTCCTGCTACCCCTCCATCCCACCTGGTGCTCACCCCCTCCCCATCCCTAGCACCGTCCTCTCTTACCACCCTCGACCCTCTTGAGACTCAGCTCCCTCAGACATCTGGATTTGCAGGTGCTTGATACAAATGTGCATGCCTCACTTTCTTTGTCTGTAAAATGGGCCTGGTAGAACTCACCTGTCATTTCTGTCAGGAGAATCAGGTCCCGATGGCCATCAGGGGCCTTGCTGCTATACTAGGCCAGCAGGGGCCAAGGGAGCAGGTGGTGACATCCTTGTGTTCCTACAGGCCTCAGCACAGGCCTCTGCTCACAGTAGGTGATTACTAAGTGCTTCCCAGCAGCAGAGGGCAGACTGGCTCTGTCTCCCCTTTGCAGGAGCTGGAGGGGGACCCAGTCACTCACTGAGGTCTCCCAGACCCCTTCCCCTTTGGGTTGTGAGGCCTCTGCTGCCCCCAAAGGCTGGTTGTAGGGGAGGGGAGCTATCTTTCCCCTGCTGCCCTCCTCCCCAGACCCTTGGCTTTTGTGCTGACCTTTTCAAGACATTATTTCTGCCATGGAGGGCAGAAGCATTTCCTGTAAGCACCTGGTGACAGCCACAGGGGGTCTCAGAGCTCACTGTCCAGCTGGGGAAGTAGAGGACTTGTATGGGAGAGTGACTTACCCTTGGTCACAGGAGCTTGGTTGTCCATTGGGGCTCGAATTGGGGCCTGCCACTATGTCATTCAGAAGTCTGTCCTTCCTACTGCCTTCCCCACCCCCACCCCAGCTTGCTCCTCTTTTGTTTCGACAATTGTTACCGGTCAGTGGGGGAAAGCAAGCCAGTTCTTGAGTCAGGTGACCTGTGTGCCAAACCCACTCCTGCCACTTACTTCCTGTGTGACCTTCCGGGAGCTACTCAACCTCTCTGAGTCAACCAGGTGGGCGTAGTGCTAGCACCTGCCAAGGGGTGGAGAGAAACAGACTGGATGCTGTGCGTAGAATTGGGTTGATGGGAAGCCCTTGACGGATGCCGTTCTTGTGTCCCCTGGGCTAATGGTATCTTGGCTGTCCATCAGGAGATGGAGAAGCCCAGAGCTCAAGAGAAGGTAGTGCTGAGGGCATAACCTCTTGGTATTTCTAAGGGAAACTCACAGTCACACAAAGTGTGCACAGAATTTCTTTGTCTCAGCAGGCCAGGACCCTCTCAGTGAGGTCCAGAGAAGTGCCTGGGAGACCTGAGAGGCTTCCACTGTGCTCCATTCCTGCCACCTCCTCAGTACCCAGCCTGGCCCTGGGAGTGGGACTCTGAGGTCCAGCTGCCACTCTCCCAATCAGTGGACTGTCACCGGGCTGGGCTGGGAGCATGACCCGGAAAGAGCCATCTCTCCACAGCACAAGCATCCCCTGGCCACAAGGGTCTGGCAGCACGGGGCTGGGCAGGTCAGCTAGGACAGGTGTGTGATAGGGCTGGGAGTGGCTGCATCTGCCCCCAGCACCCCCCCTTCCTCCTCCTCCCAGCTAAGTACTGATGATGCTCCTGACTCCATTTATTCCTCACCGTGCAGCCAGGATCAGGCCTGAATCCTGCACTGTCCCTGCTCTCACCAAGCCACCAGGACCTCCTGTGGTTCAGCCCATGGCCACTTCTCAGCCCTCCTTTTGTGATGCGGCATCAGGCCGCTCTGGCTGCTCCATCTCGCTGCCTTGGTCAGCTTCCCTTCCTCCGTGGGGCACCCTAAATGTTGGTTTCTCAGTACTCTGTCCTGGCCGCCACCTCTCCTCAAACCACACCCTCTCCAGAGACTCCTCGGCTCCCGCTGCATCCATGTCTCTCTGAACACCCCCAGTTCCCAAGCCCAGCCCCTCCCCGGCCCTTCCCAGTTCCAGATCAGCCCTGCAGCACAGGGTCCCCAGTGTCCCAGAAGCCCCTCCTGCTCAGCGTGTCCACAGTGACCTCCACTGTGCCACAGACCTGCCCCTGCCACCCTGTCCTCTGACCAGTGAGGGGCGCTTCGTCACCTTGAGAGGACCCTGGTGGCTGCACCCCAGTATTTGTTACTCCCCAAGCCTTAGAAAAACAGCTTTATTGAGGAATACTTTATATATCATAAAATTAATCTATTTTAAATATTCAGTTTGATGAACTTTTGTCTGTTTTTTAACTTTTTATTCTGAAATTCTTTCAAACTTACAGGCCAGTTACAAAAATAATATAAATCCCATATGGAGAACTCCGTATACTCTTAACCCCTGGATACCCATATCCACTAATTTTAGCATTTTGCCACATTTGCCGTATCACTCTACCTATCCATACCTGTCTGTCGGTTTGTCTCCCTACAACCCATTTTCTGAAAACTTGAGTATAGGTTGTATGCAGCATGCCCCTTGAACCCTTAATATGCCACGTACATTTCCTAAGAATAAGGATATTCACTTATGCAGCCACCTAAGTCCAGTCCTCAAGTTCAAGCAATTTAACATTGATTTAAAAGCTTCCAAGTTTTCATTTGTCCCAATAATGTCCTTTTGAGTCTTATCTCCTCCCTTGCTAGATCTCATTCAGGATCATATATTCCATGTACTTGTCATAGTCTCCTTAGTTTCTGTTTCTTTTCTTTTTTTTTTTTTGGTCATGGGAACATATATACAATATAAACTTTCCCATCTCAACTACTCCCAAGGTACCTTTCAGAGGTATTGCTCGTCTTTACAATGTTGCAGTATCCTTGCCACCTTCTATTACTGAAACTTTCCCATCTCTCCCCAAACAGAAACCCTTACCCATTGTACATTAACTCCCCAGGCCCCTCAGCCCCACCCTGCCCCTGGCAGCCTGTACTCTAATTTCTGTCTCTGTGAGCCTGCATATTCTCTGATATTTTCTTTGTAGTTACCGCTGGGGCCTAAATATAACATTCTAAATCTTTAACACCCTTGTTTGCTTAGATACCAATTCAGCTTCAGTGATATACACAAACTGTTTTCCTAGACCCCTCTGTCCCCACATCTTTTTGTAGTTCTTAGCACAGATTGCATGTTTATACATTTTGAGTCCCAAACTGCTGATGTATCATTACATTTTATGCGTTTGCCT
The DNA here is from genome assembly GCA_004026745.1 of Myrmecophaga tridactyla. Lineage (NCBI taxonomy): Eukaryota > Metazoa > Chordata > Mammalia > Pilosa > Myrmecophagidae > Myrmecophaga > Myrmecophaga tridactyla. Next base: position 10,928 of record PVIY010042830.1, on the reverse strand, counting down.
TTTAGATTCTGTAGGAAGTAAAAAGTGGAGTTAAAAATTAAAAAATACAATAGTGCTGGCATTTATATCTACTCATATAGTTAGCCTCATCGGAGATCCTTATCTCTTTGTACAGCTGGTGTCCTTTCCATTCAACCTGTGGAACTCCCTTTAGCATCTCTTGTAGGGCTAGTCTAGTGGTGACAGACTCTCAGCTTTTGTTTATCTAGGAGTGTCTTAATCTGTCCCTCATTTTGAAATGCTTGACAAGCTTTTGCTTTCAGTACTTTAAATATGTCTCCTTCTTGCCTCCATGGTTTCCAGTGAGAAATCAGCACTTAATCTTATTGAGGTTCCCTTGTATGTGATATGTTGCTTCTTTCTTGTGGCTTTCGGAATGCTCTATCTGGCATTTGGGTGTGAGTCTATTTGGGTTTATCCTGTTTGGAGTTCATTGAGCATCCTGGATGTGTATATTCATGTCTTTGTTAAATTTGGGAGGTTTTTGGCCATTATTTCTTTAATAGTCTCTCTGCCCCTTTGTCTCTTTCCTCTCCTTTTGGGTCTCCCACAGTTGTATATTTGTATATTTGATTGTGTCCCACAGGTTCCTTAGGCCCTGTTCACTTTTCTTCATTCTTTTTTCTTTCTGCTCCTCAGACTGAATGATTTCAATTATCTCATCTTCAAGGTCGCTGGTTCTTTCTTCTGTCAGTGCCAATCTGCTGTTGAACTCCTCTAGGGAATTTTTTGTTTCTGTTTCTGTAGCCTTCACTCCTGGTTCCTTCTCATAATTTACATCTCTCTATTAATGTCTCTGTTGTTCATCTGCCATTTTCTGTATCTTCTTTGGTTCTTTGTTCATGTTTTCCTTTAGCTCTTTGAGCATATTTACGACCATTTTTTAAAAGTCTTTGTCTGGTACGTCTTATGTTTGATTCTCTTCATTGGTGGTTTCTAATACTTTAATCCTCTTCTTTGCCTGGGCCATAACTTCCTGTTTCTTTGTGTGTTTTGTAATAGTTTGTCAAAATCTGGACATTTTGCTATTTGAATTTGTCATCACTGGCATTTAGACTCCGAAGAGTCTCTTCCTTAAGCTTGTATCCAGCTAGTTTTATGGCAGAGTTTTCCTTGATTGCCAAGAGCTAAAAAAGAAGAAGAAAGAATGAAAGAAAACACCTTTCCAGATCTTTGCAGATTGACCTGTGCAAATGCTTTCTTTCAGGTCTTCTCGATATAATGAGTTTATAGAAGAGCTCCAGACCAAACACAGGGACTTTATTATCCTTTCTGCACATGCATCTTGTCTTGGACATGTGTGTGTGGCCCTAGGAATTCCCTAGTTTACCTGGATATGAATGCCCGCCCCCCCTCCCAGGAAAAAGCTTCCTCACAGAGTTAGGCACTGCACTCTATGTCCTACAGCCAATCGTCCCTTGCACCTGACACCACATCTTGACTGCTCTCCCACAGCGTGACTTAGGATAGTTTACTGAGCTGCCTTCTACATGCAGGGCAAGTAATGGAAAGGCAAGTCCTATAGACCACCACCAGACAGACTGGGGCAAACATACATGCTCCCAGTATGTGCATGAGGGTTACTCTGCTCCCTCCAGAACCAGGTCTTGGGACCAGCACTAGGCAAGGGGCCAGCTGGGCGCCAGGGGATCCTACCACTTTTTCTTTTTCTTTTTTTCATGCACAGACACCTCGAAGATCCTCCCACTTTCAAGAGGCCTCTTACTTGATTCAGCACTCACCCTGCTCCTGCAGTCCTTTAACTATTTTCTGGAGCTTTGAGGAAGATGTTTCTGCCAGTTTTTGCTGGTTGTCCAAAGCTTCTGAGAGGGATGCAGCCCTGAAGCATCTCACTCTGCCATCCTGAATTGGGTGGGAGCCCATTGGTGAGTTTTACTAAATATATAAATTTGTGCAACCATCACCACCATCCAATTTTAGAATATTTCTATATCTTCCAAAAGTTCCACTCCATTCTAGGTCCCAGGCAACCATTGATTTGCTTTGTTCTATATAGTTTTGCCTTTTCTAGAATGCTCCTATAATTGGAAATATACAATAGTTTTTGCATCTAGCTTCTTCTATTCAGCATCACATTTGTGAGGTTCATCCATGTTGTTGCATGTATCAGTACTATATTCCTTTTTAGTGCTGAGTAATATTCCAATGTACAGGATATCTACTTTTTATTGGTTCCCTAGTTGATGGGCATTTGGATTGTTTCCACTTCTTAACTATTATGAATAATGCTGCTGTGAATATTCACAAACAAGTCTTTGTGGGGACATTTGTTTTCATTTTTCTTGTATCACTTCTCCTCTCCTTGCTCTTCCAGCAGATCTTGACTTTCCTTGGGGAGTTTCTAGGGAAACTGATTCCACCACCCTCCATTAGGGATTGAGCATGTGTCTGAGGCTGAGCCATTCGGTGCATTCCAGTCCCCAGGCACAGTGATAAGTTCCAAGATGGGCACGTGAGATAAGCCAGCCCAGTCAGTTTACGGCTTGGACTGGACCCACAGTCCTTTATCATGCCCTGATGGTGTGGTTAGTTTGGAACAGCTGCAGCCATTTTAAGCCCACAAGGGATGCCAGCCTTAGGATGGAGCTGACACATGGAGAAGAACAGGCCTGAGAAAATGTCAGCAAAGCAGAGTTGGAACACGATTGAACTGTGCCTGAACTGGACTTTTTCAATTACATGGGCCAATCAGGTCACTTTATTGCTAACACTATCTTCAGATGGCTTGTTATTATTATTGTTTATAGCCCAAGGGTCAGTAAACTATGGCCTATGAGCAGCCTGATTCATTAAAAAACGTTTTGTTGGAACACAGCCAGCCCCATTCATTGCTGTGGCTGCTTTAGCACACCTTAGGGCCTGTAAGCCTAAAATATTTGGAAACCTGGGAGTCCTCCTGCCTCTTCCTTCTGCCTCACCCCCCACCATCTAATCAGCCCCCAAGTCCAGGTGATATTTATTGTGTAAAACCTCCTGACTCTCTGCTATTGGCCAGGTCCTCTCCCGCTGCCCTGGATCAGCCTGCTCTCCCTAGGGCTTCCCCCGTAGCTGCAGGGTGAGCTTTCTCTCATCCAGGCCTGACTAAGCCTTTGGGCCCCCGCTGCTCCCAGAGCAAAGGCCTTGCTCCCTGGAATGGCATGCAGGGCCCTCAGGATTTAGCCCCCACCTGCGTTTCCAGCCTGGTCTCCCCCTTCCTTCCTTTCTTCTTCCCTCGAGCACACACAGCAGCTCCCCACTTGAGCCAAATTCCTCGCAGTTCCGCAGACATGGTCTGCGTTGTGCCTCTTCAGGCTTTTGTACTAGCTGTTCCTCTGCCTCCAATGCCCTTCCCCTCCCAGTGGACTCCTATGTATCCTTCAAGACCCAGCCGCAGCCTCGCCTCTTTTTCGATATGTCCCTAATTCCCCCAAGCTGGCTCCCATCTGCCCTTGGGGCTCCCATAGGCCTCTGGTCTTCCCTCCTGGGCACCTCTGCTCACCCTGGACCACCAGGTCTGTGTACATATCTGCAACCCCTATCAGGGTGGCCCCTTTGTGGACCATAAGCAGTTTATCTTCTTGCCCTCAGCTGGCCCAACTTGAGGCCTCGCACAAAGTAGGAGCTCAAGAAAGATTTGTCTTCCAGGCACAGTGTCCCCTGCTTTCCACTTCAAAGCCGTCCTGAGGAATTGGGGGGCTCAAGGCTGGATAAGGCTCTGAGTGTAGGAGGGGATGGTCCTGGACCACCTGGGCTCAGCCCTAAGGCAGGTTTGGAAGAACTGAAGCAGACCAACCGGGCTTTTGAGGCCCAGAGTCCCCAGGCAGGAGGCCTTCAGGCAGTGCAGAGACACGCCTCACAGAGAGGACAAAATGAACAAACCAGAGGCTTGGAGAAGGACTCAGAGAGAGGAAAGTAGGGCAGGTCAGAACAGGCTCTGGGTGGGCCCTGGGTGTGGAATAGAAATAGGGGGATTAGGGGAAATATCATTAAAGTGAAGCGCTCCCAGGGCCTCTCAGAGTCGGCAGGCGGAGAGGCCAGATGGCTTTCAGGAGGACCCTGGGTCCCATCGGAGGTGCCAGGAAGTTTAGGGATTTACAAGACTGGCCCTCTGGAGGATTTAGGGCACATCTGATGTCTAAGTCCTTGGCTGAAAACAAATTTCAGCCACAGCTAGCTGGGTCCTGCACAAACTTTCCCATGAGGCAGCTCTGGAGGAGCCAGGCGTACACTGGACAGCGAGTCCAGGGACAGCTCTGCCTCTACCTCATCCCAGGGCTTTGAGCCATGACTCGTGGTCAATGCTCCTTCGGGAAGTACGTGTTGATATGAACCCAGCGCATGAGAAGGCAAGAGCCATGCGAGGCCCAGGTTTCTTCCAGGGCTGTGGTGAGGTGCAAATGAGACAATGGATGTGAAAGTGCCTTGCAAACTGAAAAGGGCAGTGACACTGGGCCAAGGTCCCCTCCTCTGTGAAGCCTTCCTGGATTCTTCCAGCTGATATAGTGCCCCTGTCTTGAGGCTCCCTCAGACAGTGTACAAACCTCATTCCTGCCACATCGTGGGTCCTGGTGGGTGATAGGTCTGCACGTCAGCCTCATGTCCTACACTTTGGCTCATGCCTGGCCCAGAGCAAGAGTGTGGCAACTCTTTCTTGAATGACCTTGAGTTGTGAAGAAATACTTAACTGGAGGGTGCTAGGTAGCCTTTGTTCCTAAAAGCAGGAACCAGTGGTACATGGTAGAAATCTTTCTAACAAAATGACAAAATGTTTTATAGCTCATAAAGTCTGAGCATCCTGGAAACACAGTCTCAGGTTTGAAATGCTAAAAACCATCTAATCCTGTGCTGTCCAATAGGGTAGCATCTAGCCGTATGTGGCTACTTAAATTTAAACGAAAGAAAATTAAAAATTTAATCCTTTAGTTACACTCATCACATTCTGAGTGCTCAGTAGCCACATTTGGCTACCCTATTGGACAGCACAGATGAGAGCTTTTCCAGTACTGCAGAAAATTCTATTCAACAGCGCTCCTCAGTACCTTGAAAATTCGTGTGCATGCTTATCTTGAGCCCTGACAGTTTGGGACTGACTCTGAGATTTCAGAGAGAGAGCAAAGGCCTTGGAGTCTGACCAACTTGAATTTAAGTCCCTTCTGGGCTCCTTGCTATGCGGCCTGAGGCACAATAGCTTCCTTTTCCTCTCTGAGCTTCAGCGGCCTCATCTGCAGAATGGGTGACTGCACAGCCTGCCCAGAGCTGGGAGGGTTGGAGGAGACAGCTACGTCAAGGGCTTCTTGGTTGGTGCTCAGTAGAAGGAGCTGCTGTTATTAACAGGGATTCCTGGAGCTGTGAGAGAGCAAACAGACTGCATGTGTCAGAAAGCCCTCAAAAGAGACTTGGAGCTCAGCTGCTCGTGCTCCTCAAATTAGGGCAAGTTATGCTGGGAGCTGATCCGGGCACTGGGGCTGCTCCGGTCCCTCAGCGGGTGAGGGTGAAGCTAGAGCTGGCAGGGCTGGGACTGGTCAGAGCTTGAAGGGCTACAATAGGCATATTATTACTCCCGTTTTACAGGTGGGGAGCACTGAGGTCATTTGCCCCAGGACACACAGCTACAAAGTGGGGGAGCTGGGATCTGACCCCAGGCCATCTGGCTCCACAGTCCATGCCTTGGATGAGGCCCTGATGGCCCCTAGAAGGTAGCCTCAATCTGCCCTTTATTACTCTTCACCAGTCCAGGAGGGCTGTGCCCTCTTCCTCTCCGCATCTCCACCATCTGCAAATTCCTGTTCATCCTTCAAGACCTAGTTTTGTGAGCATTTTGAGGGTAGAGACGTGATCAAATTCGTTTTAGTGACAAAATGTCTAACACGTAGCTTGGTATATAGGAGGTCTTGATAAATCGTAGGGGTGTGTGGTAGATGACGAAGGGGAAGATGGCGGGATGGATGAAGTGGATTGGTGGTGCGTGCAATGGATGGGAAAGTGGGTGGGAAGTGCTGAACCTGCTCCGCTGCCAGTGGAGGTCACAGTGGATGATGCAGGAGACCTGGGGAAGGCAGGTCAGCCTGTGTATCTGCTGATGGCTGTACCACCAGGGAAGGGCAAGAGGGCTGAGGTGCAGTGGGTGCTGAGAAGTGGTGCCCGCCTGGAGTATAATTGTCCCTGTCCCTGCATGTGTACACTGGAGGGAACCTTGCCAGGAGAGCATTCGGGCTATTGGAAAGAGAAAATGTCACCAGGCAATGGGCATAAGGTTCTCTTAGAATGTACACAGTGGCACAAATGCTTCTTGTAATGTAGGAGGCTGTTTCAGTTCCTGGAGACAGGAAAGGAATGGAGGGACAGCTGACCCAGCTGCTTCAGGGATTTCCCTGTGTCCCCACATTCTAGAATATGAGACTCTTTGGAAGCATCGGGAGGTGGAAAGAACTTGGCATTTGGCTGAGGAAACACTGTGTTCATATCTACCTGGTTACATACCAGTTATGAGATTTTGGACAGGTCCCTCCTGAACGTCTGTTTTCTCTTCCATAAGGTGGGGGTAATAACTACCCCACAGGGCAGTGATGAAGATAAAACTGAACTAATATTTGTTGAGCACCGACTGTGTTCCAGGAATGGTGGTGTGGGAGATATGGCAGAGGCCAAGACAGCTTGGTCCCTGCCCTCATGGAGCTCACAGATATTAAACAACCTCACAGAATAATTGCAGTGTGGTGGGAGCCTGGGAGGAACCTCCGCCATGGTTGCTACCTCCGCTCCCACATCTTTCCCAGCTGGGACCTTGGCTGGGCCCCTCCCACTGGCAGCTCTTTGCATGAATTCATTCTTAGATTTTAGCTCAGGAACTAAGGCCACTGGAGGGTCCTGCCCCTCCCTCACTGGCTGAGTGGCTTCTTTAAGCTGCAGAGCAGTCATGAAACCTGTGGCCACCACCACCATGAGACACTGTTCCCAGAAACATACGTTGAGTATCCTTAGACCATTTATCTTGTCAGCACATTTTTACCGGGAGCTCATGATGCACAGGCAGGCCCTGGGCTGGAGGACATGATGAATAAGCCATGGGCCTTATTTGATCTCCCAGAGACCAGCTGGGAATCAGATGAGTTGCCAGCCAGACCATTTCAATTCATGACCATCAGAGCCACGATGAAGGAAGCTCATGGCTGGGACTTGAAAGATCAGTAGGTGTCTTCAGTTGGCCAACCTCACTACAAGGATTTGAATATAAGCAGCTTATTTGGGACTGTGTTAATCACCTACATGTGGACTTATGAACAAGTTACCCTATGTTCAGCTGGGGCTCAGTTCCACTAGGAATCTCCAGGAGACTATGTAGCCCACATCTCAAAGTTGTCCCAGCCAAGCATGAGAAACTGGTGTTTGTTCATCAGTTCCCATCTGTCAGTGATTGAGAGCAGCTCCCAAGGGTGTTAGTCCCTGGTGCTTCTGACCTGTCCCCCTTGCATGTGGGCCTCACACTCTCCTGTGGCCAGAGAAAGCCCTTGGACATAGTTGAGCTTGCAGTAGGAAGGCATTGGTTTGTGCCAAAGGGGTGTGGGCAGGACACCAATAGAACTGGCAAGGAAGGAGCTGGACTGGGAGAATTGGAGAAGAGTGTTCCAGAGGGGAGAGCCATTGAGAAGTCCTGGAGACAAGAGAGCATGGCGTTTCTGCATTGCTGAAGGAGGTTCAGTCTGGCTGCAGGGTAGAGGGAAGCCGGAAGGGCAGGCCAGGCTAGACCTTGATGGGGACCCACGGTCATGAGAAGGTATGAAGCAGGTGTGGTCTCTCTTTGGGGAGATTCCTGCTGGTGCAGGGTGGAGGATGGATGGATGGAAAGGAACAGGCTGGAATCCTGGCAGCCTGAGAGGGGATGGAGCCCGAACTGAGCACAGGGCAATGGATGTGGAGAGAAGCAGAGGTTTGAGCAACATTGTGAAGGCAGAATCAACAGAGCTTGGGGAGGGCCAGGGACAGCTAGGGGACTAGGGTGATGTCCAAGTTTCTAGCTTGGGGGCTTGGATGGATATGGTGTTACCAGGGAGGACTGAGTTTAAGGGGGAAAGATGAGGTTCACTGTGCATGTGGGGGCCTGTGGCGGGAATGAGCAGAAGGCAGCTGGGGTCAAGAGCTGCACAGAAGAATTGAGAGATGATTGAGGCCCTGGAAGCTTCCCCCAGGGAGTGGGCACTGGGTGAGAAGGAACCAGGACAGAGGCACAGCAACATCTCAGGGTCAGAGGATGAGCCGGTGGAGGAGGGGGAGCAGCCACAGAACCAAGGGAGAAGACCCAGGAGGGTCCGAGCACCCAAGGGGGCAGAGGGCGCTGCTGGCTTGGGTGGGTCCATGAGTCATGGCCAGGTGGTGTGATTGGGGCCGCCAGGGCCCAGGAGAGTCAGGCAGGAGGTCAGTGCAGGACGTGGCTGCAAAGGGTGGCAAGGATTTGCCCAGCCTGGGGGCAGTGGCCTGGCACGGTGGGAGGTGAGTCACTTCTCTCTCCAGGCTGAGGGGGCCTCAGAGCCCAGTTGGGCACTGTGTGGCACAGCCTCTGGGGTCTGGGAGACCCCTGGAGAAACTGGGAACTGCGTAACTTCAGACAAGTCACCTCCCCTCTCTGGGCCACCTGCCTGGCCTGCCCTGAGGAGTAAAGGAGGTGAGGGTGTGGTGGAAGTCCCCAGCGTGTGGGAGAACTTGGCAAATGCTATTTCTTAAAACCATTTTTCAATTCCAATTCAACTCCCCAAATATTTATTGAGTTAAGAGGTTCTGTGTAAATCCATTTTTGTAAATTAAATTTTTGTTCCACAAATACTATATTAACTGGGCCTGGGGTTGCAAGGTTGGAGAAGCGTTCATTATTTGAGAACCCCTGAGTAGAATTCCTTTGAAAACCCCCATTCGGTTTATTTTTTTGAGACAGCAAGGATTTTGACTTTTCACGCTTGCAGAGGGAGCCATTCATTCTTTCTTTCATTCTAATGTGGGCTTTGAAAAGAGCCCCTGCTGCAGCGCAGGTGGACTGAGGGGGCAGTGGGGCGGGGCTTCCTGGTCTGGGTGAGTGATGGGGCTGTAGGACAGACAGGTGACTCTCAAGATAAAGACAAGGGGCTTTCAAAGATGTTTAGGAGGCTTTAAAACAAAACGAAACAATAGGGCAAACGGTGCAGCCCCTGAGGAAAACAGTGTGGCAGTTCCTGAAAGAGTTTAATTTGCAGTTACTGTAAGGCCCAGCAATTCTACTCTAGGTATATACTCCAAAGAATTGAAAGCAGGGACTCAGATAGATACTTTTACACTGTGGTGGCATTAGTCACAGTAGTCAAAAGTGGAAACAACAATCAGGAGATGAATGGATAAGCAATACAATGGAATATTATTCAGCCAGAAAAAAGAGGTCCTGATATATGGATGACCCTTGAAAACATTATGCCAAGTGGAAGAAGCCGGACACAAAATAATGAATGTTGAGTGTGTGATTCCACTCATATGAAATATCTAAAAGCAAATTCATAGAGACAGAAAGTAGATTACAGATCACCAGGGTGGAAGAAAGGAAAGCTTAAAGGGTACAGAGTGTCTATTTTAGGTGATGAAAAGTTTCAGTAGTGGAAGGTAGTAATGTAGTGCAACATTGTAAAACTCATTAATGCCACTGAATTGTACACTTAAAAATGGTTAAAATGGCACATTTTGTAGTTATGCGTATGTGTGTGTGTTGCTACAACAACAACAAAAATTAATAGGGTATGGTCTTAAGTTGTACATGTCAGGTGGGAGAAGAAGGAAGGGGCGTGGGTTCCTGCTGGCCTCTCGGTTATTGAAGAGGTTGGAGCCAGTGACAAACCCCAGGCTACATATGCTGGAAGCTGCGAGGTCTAGGGGGAGGACCACAAACAGGCCTGGACACACCAGTGGGAGATGCCCAGGCAGAGCTGTCCAGTAGGAATCGGGCCTTGTGGACCTGGAGCTCAGAGGGGAAGCCTTGGCTGGAGAGAGAAATGTCATGTCTATGACAGTCAAGGAGAGCAAACCCAGAGCTCATGTTAGTTGCTCAGTAATATTTATTCAGCATCAAAAAAAGTATTTGTTGCACGAAGTATTCACTGAGCATCTCCATGTATCGCAGACGCTGTGCCGGCACCGGGGATATGGCAGTGAACTAAATAGACAAAACCTGCTGCCCACCTGGGATTGACAGTTTAATGGGAGAGGCAGGCAGTAATGGGGTAAGTGACTCAATTAAGTGCCCTGTTATGTAGTGAGAAGTGCTAAGGGGACCAATGAAGCAGGCAGGGGCGAGGGTCTAGGAAAGTTAGATGGAGGGACAAGGAGTACCTTAATGGCAGACATGCACTCCTCCAAGTGTTTTACATGAACAAATTCATCTAAGCCTCTCAATACAATATGACGGAGATGCTACAATTAGAGATATAATTTCTAATTAGTTTAGAGATGAGCAACTGAGTCACAGAGAGTTTAAGAAACTTGTCTAAGGTCACTTGGCTATGTAAATGGCAGAGCCTGTATTTTTACCTGGAATCCATACCCTTCATTAAGATTCTTAACCGCTATGCCAAACTGCTTATAATTGAGAAGGTCAATCTGAGCCAAGATCTGCAGGAAGCAGGGGGTAAGATTCATAGACATCTGGGACCAGCATTCCAGGCAAAGGAAGAGCCAGTGCAAAGGTCCTGAGGCAGGAGCATGCCTTATCTATTCCAGGAACAGCAAGGAGGCCAGTGCAGCTGGGACAGAGGGGTCAAGCACAGAATAGAGGGAGAGAATTGGAGAGGGGGTGAGGGGGCCACCTGTGGCATCTGAAGGCCTGCAGTTTTTACTTGAGCTGAAGTGGGGCCAAGAAGGATCTAGAGCAGAGGAGGGGCAGGATCTGACTTGTGCTCTAATTGGATCCTGCTGGCTGC